>CAUYPK010125351.1:0-33730 GCA_963574355.1 Loris lydekkerianus | reverse complement strand
TGATCCATTGTGATGGTCAGTGTGTAGAACAGGTTGAAGTATTTCCTGTAGAGCTGGTCTTGTTGTGGCAAATTTCCTCAATGTTTGTATATCAGTAAATGATTTGATTTCTCCATCAATTTTAAAGCTTAGCTTAGCAGGATACAGAATTCTGGGCTGAAAATTGTTCTGTTTAAGTAGATTAAAGGTAGATGACCATTGTCTTCTTGCTTGGAAAGTTTCATTAGAGAAGTCTGCAGTCACTCTGATGGATTTGCCCCTGTAGGTCAACTGGTGCTTACTCCTGGCAGCTTGAAGAATTTTTTCTTTTGTCTTAACTTTGGACAGGTTCATCACAATGTGTCTTGGAGAAGCTTGGTTAGAGTTGAGGGGACCTGGGGTCAGATATCCCACTGAAAGGAGTGTGTCAGAATCTTTGGTGATATTTGGGAAATTTTCATTTGTAATATTCTCTAGTATGGCTTCCATTCCCCTGGGGCATTCTTCTTCCCCTTCTGGGATACCTATAACTCGTATATTGGAATGCTTCATAAAGTCCCATAATTCTGTCAGTGAACGTTCTGCTTTCTCTCTCTTCTTTTCTACCTCTTTAACTATCTGAGTTATTGCAAGAACTTTGTCCTCTACCTCTGAAATTCTATCTTCTGCATGGTCTAATCTGTTGCTGATACTTTCTATTGCATCTTTAAGTTCCCTAATTGACTGCTTCAGTTCCTTCAGCTCTGCTATATCTTTTCTATATTCTTCATATTGTTCATCTCTTATTTGATTCTGTTTTTGTATTTCGTTTTGGTTATTTCCACTTTACCAGCAGTTTCCTTCATTGCTTCCATCATTTCCTTCATTTTTTTCATCATGTGTATTCTAAATTCCCTTTCTGTTATTCCTAACATTTCTTTACAGGTGGAATCCTCTGCAGTAGCTACCTCACAGTTCCTTGAGGGGGCTGCTCTGGATGGTTCTTCATGTTGCCAGGAGTTTTCTGATGATTCTCCCTCATGAGTGATTTCTTTTATCTGTTACCTTATCCTAATTTTCCTTTCACTTCCTCTTTCTCTTTAAGTTGCTGTGCCTCTGGACTAGGGTTATGATGAGTCAGCTGGTGGTGGGATTAGACTGAATGAACACACGCAAACACTTGCCAGTTTTCCATTGCTTTTGTCCTCCTCTTGGAGTCCAGAAGTCTCTTGCTGACTCTCTGTGTCCTCAAAGGGAAGATTATAGGCAGATCCCTCAAGGCAGAGTTGCCTGGAGTCTTGTCTCCCCAGACTCACCATGCCCAGCTACAAGGAAGCTATTACTTGGCCACCATCTTACTTGCAATCCTTAGCAAAGATTTTTTAAAACACAAATGTGCTGACCATAAGAGTCATAAGGACAAACTGGATTACTTTAAAACCAGGAATTTCCCTGAATCAAATTACACTGCTGAGAGCGTACATATCAACTTATGGAGGGGGGGCAGATAAAGCCAACAAAGGCTGTTATCCAAAACATACAGAGAAGTTTCAAAAATTATTGAGAAAAAGACACCCGAATAGAAGTATGGAAACAGATCTACAAAGTCAGTAACAACAAGGGACACTAAAATGGCCATTGAACACATGAAAAGGTTCTCAATACCATTACACACCAGGGAAACAGAAGGTAGAAACCTAATTATGGTAGGAGTGAAGTGGTATGTCACTAGATGAGCAAAACACAGAAACAGAGCGAAAACCAAGTTTTGGTGAGAATTTGGAGCAATAGAGCTTTCTATGGCTGAGGAGTGGAGTGGAAAGTTGTTTAGCAGCATTAATTCAAGTTAATCATTAACATACTGTAGAGCCTCCATAGCTGACCACCTCCCTACATTAGCTGCTTCCTTAAGTTGACCTAATTTCCATAGACTGAACATATCAATATAGTCAGCTTAGTTCATTATGTTGACCACCTCCATATCTTGACCAATAGGTTATAGCCCCTTGGGTGTTCAACTTTCAGAGGTTCTACTGTACTTGTAAGTTAGCAATTTTCTATATTTATAATCAAAAGAAATTCATGCATATGCATGCCAAATATTAAACTCAATAATATTCACGACAGTTTTGTTGGTTAAAGTCCAAAACTGGAAACAACCCAAAAGTTTCATCACAAATAAAATATTTAAATAAATATACACATATAGTAATACTATTCAACAATAAAAGTGAAAAGAAACAGAGCTATGAACAAAAAACATAGATAAAATGAGTGAGAGAAAGCAAATGTAACATGTTAATATTGTTCATAATATTTGATTCCATTTATATAAACTTCAAACATGGGAAAAAAAATTACCCATGGCATTATAATCCCTGAGAGTGGTGACCTTTAGGAGGTAGGGAGGGACTAGTAATTGATAGGGTGTCCCTATGAGAGATAGATGGTTCTGGACTGGGGGTCGTGTTACATGCACATATATCTGTGACTGTGCCATAGTTACAATAATTCATTAAACTGTAATTTAAGACTTTTGTGCTTTTCTGTATCTGTTATACTTTAACAGCTTTTTATTTAAACACACAGGCTCAAAAAAAGAAAGTAATCACCAATTATAGTAGTCAATTTTAAAGATTTTGTCATGGCCACTTGGACCAGGAAACTTAATCAGTTTGGTAATGTTCCCTGTAAGTGATATGTGTATACATTTATGTGCTATCCAATATATGTATATATTCAATGTATATCTGCATTACTTTAATGTGTCTCTTCATAGGTAAACAATAAAATAAAGAAAAATGAATATTTGGGAGTATTTACATTATGTGAGGCACAGTAAGTGCTTTACACGTGCATTTTTAATCCTCACAATAATACCCTGAGTAGTTATAATTGTTTATATTTTTTAGAGTAAGACATTCACACACACACACACACACACACACACACACACACACACATATATATATATGCCCAAAGTCATCTATCTGATTTCACATCAAAGTGTGTAGCTCCATGGACTACAATACACTGGGCATGAAATAGTGTGATAGTGTGACATAGGAAAACCTGAGTTTCACTGCCTGAGGGCCTGAATTGATGCCATAACTCCATCCCTGCTGCCTGTAGAATGTTGGGGAAAGATTAACCATTATGCACCTTGGTTTCCTTATTTCTAAACAAACAACAACAACAACAAATGGAGATATTCTTGGTGCTCTTCCCAAATTCCCTTTACCATGCAGAGCACCCATGCCCCATCTGCTGTCTATCAATTGACGATAGCCATCTTCCCTACAGAATTTTTCGCAGGGTATTGTTCTAACAGGAACCTCCACCTTCTATCAAAGACAGGAGTACAAAATGTTAGCCCCTCATATCAAGAAGGTACAACTCTGCGGTTCAGTTTGTGCGTAGAGCTTTTCCGTGGTATGAGGCTGGTGTTAATGACCAGCTGGAACCACTTACTTGCTTAGCCTCTATTTCCTATCCTGTTCAGCTTCCTTCACTCCCTCTTCTCCTGAGGGCACATGCTCAATAATCATTTGAAAAAATTCTCTAGGAGGCGGAGAAGAGGGCAGACTTGAGACATTTATGCACCAGCTACTCAAGGTGAGATCAGGGAGAGTAGGTTGGAGTGTCCTGGCTAGAAACATCCCTCTGGGGGTACAGTGGGACCACAGGGCGTTCCAGGAGCCAAGGAGGTCAGAAGCAGTGGGAGACCAGCACAGAAGGCCACTCCAACACCCAAACACAGAGACAAGGAAATTTAAAGAGAAGGAAAAAGTAAGGGAAGGAAGTGAACAAGAACAAAAAAAATTCTAGCATAAAAAACCAAAACAGATCACCCCCCTACCCCCAAGGTATCATGAGGTAGCCACTCCAGAGAAGTCTACCTACAAAGAAATTATGACATAACAGGAAAGAAATTTAGAGTGTAGATGGCAAAAACAATGAAGGAATTGAAGGGAACGTGGAAAAATCACCAAAAGGAAATCCAACAACTCACCCAAGAAATGAATACAAGACATGATGAAATTAGGATATATTGGAGCTGAAGGAATTGAAAAGAATTTCCATTTCAGATAACCTAAGACAAAAGATATCCACTCAAATATTATGAAAATAAAATGGAATAAATATCTACATAACACCTTCTGTTCAGTGTACAATCCCACAGGTGTCCCAAAAGTTGCCCCTAAGGTTGCCATACATAGAGAAAATGGGAAGTTGTAGCTAAATGTACCTTTATTTACAAAATGTTCATTACAAAATTTTACAAAGAGGTGGCCAACATGTAGAGAATATTTTGTCAGTATTTTGTAAAGTTTTAAATGGAAGATTTAATAGTTGTATATAATTTTAATGTTCAGAAAAGTGTACATTGCATTTAGGTGTTAAGTATTTTTCATCAAAACTTTAGAAAGGCAAATTTATTTAATTTGGAGAAAATGTCTGCAGAATAACATAATTGGCAAAGCCAGTTCTTATTATGAAACCAATAATCTAAAGTAGACTTTTCTATGAGAAAAAAGAGGTGATTTTGTTTTCAAATTCAATAGATATGTAAATATGTGTCCCAACTATGATATCACCTCTGAATTCTGACATATATAAGTAATACATGGTTTTCAGGAGACAGATCAAATCACAGGAGCCTAGCCATCCATCTTTCACCTGTGTAAGAAGAGGCACTTTTCAATATTTCACTGATCCCGTTCTGGATTCACCATCTTGTATTTCCCCAGCATCAATTCTCAAGTTGTTTTCTTGTTTGGGACCCCAGAGGATTTCGCACTGGGGGATAATGCACCACACTGATTTCAGATGAGGGAGGGGAAAGCAAAGGGTTCTGTGGCGAGAGGAATGAGCAAAGACAGGTGGTGGAGAAGTGGTAGTAACCTCTGGAAAGCCTTCTTCCATCTTCGGGGCTATAAGGGTCACCACTCCAGCCTCTGGGTCCCCCTCCCATTCAGCCAGACTCCTGGAGATAGGCACCTGCACTAGTCTCCAGCCAGGACTCTTCCCCATCAGAATCCACAGTTGAGAAATTTTTTACTTTGAGTTTTCCTTATTATTTTTTAAGACTTTATTTTCAGGTTCACAGCAAAATTGAGAGGAAAAGTATGGCAGTATGTCATATACCCTGCACCCACACATGCAGAGTCTCCTACCAGAATTCCCCAGGA
Organism: Loris lydekkerianus; assembly: GCA_963574355.1. Lineage (NCBI taxonomy): Eukaryota > Metazoa > Chordata > Mammalia > Primates > Lorisidae > Loris > Loris lydekkerianus. Next base: position 28,580 of record CAUYPK010125351.1, on the reverse strand, counting down.
CACTGACACATTTGCTACTACTGATGACTCTACACTGGCACATCATCTCCAACCCAGGTCTCTAGTTTACAGTAGGGGTTGCTCTTGGTGCTGTACATTCTATGGGTTGGGACAAATGTATAATGACATGTATCCACCCTAAGAGCACCATGCAGATTTTTTTCACAGCCCTAAACATCCGCTGTGTCCCACTTATTCATCTCTTCCTCCCCACTAACCTCTGATAATAACCGATCTTTTTACAGACTCTATACTTTTGCCTTTTATTATTTATTATTCTTATATTTATCACTCTTTGATGGCCCATAACTGAAATTCAACCCAGCTTCAGCATTCCTAATGAATGATAGGAATATAGTGGGACCTCGTGGACCCCCAAAGCCACCATGAAACTGGACTTAGGGAATAGAGTGGAATCAGGGAACAGAACACAAGCAATCCTCTTTCATCTCTGCTCTTTTTTGAACATCTGATTTATCCCTTTTCTGCCTTCCTAACATATATGGTAGAAACACATGGCTGCTGAAAACTTAATAAACATATGACTCGTCTTCTGGAGAAAGGCTGAATTTAATTTTCCAAAGATGGAAGTCTCAAGGGAAAAGAAGGCATGTGTTCTCAATCTTGACCCAGGGAACTATAGCCTAAAGATGGGATCATGTTGAATCATGTGGATGAGTCATGTTTGAAACGAGGCTTTTGAACAGAGAAAATATTTGGCATACAACTAATACCTTGGCGGGCTGGGCAGAAGGCCTAGCTGCAAATACCTGGGACAGACTCATCTCTGAGTGTGTCCATGTACTTCCTGTTTTAGGAATATTTTCAAGTTAGTTCAATCATAAAGGGATTAAACGCTATATTCTGTCAGTTAAGAATTTCAGGGCTTGGCGCCATAGCTCAGTGAGTAGGATGCGCACCAAGGCTGGTGTAGTCCCAGCTACTTGGGATGCTGAGGCAAGAGAATTGCTTAAGCCCAAGAGTTTGAGGTTGCTGTGAGCTGTGACGCTACAGTACTCTACAGAGGACGACATAGTGAAACTCTGCCTCAAAAAAAAAAATTTTTTTTTTGTTTCAGGCAATACAAAGGTTGTTATTTTGGAAATGGGGAAGGAGTGAGGTAATCTGCCCGTGAAATCCCATCATTCTCACTCCTAAGATGGTTAAGTCCATTGTGGAGGTGGAGGAAGAAGCATGTTTTGAAGTAACATGAGAAGAGATAATGATGTTCTTTTCACTCTGTCCCTTCAAGGACATGATGTAGTGGCTTTCCGTGCACCAGTTGTTTATCCAGTAGCTGTGATCCCGCCTGGCACGTGCTCTCAGTGCCCCACCTCGAGCCTCCCCTCATAACTGCCATTCCCTGGCACAGCAATGTCCTGTGTGCTTCCTTCCACCTGCAGCTCTTTCAGAGCACTGTCCTCACATTTTTCTGGATTTTAACTGAATGTGGAGAGAGCTGGAAGTATCCAAGAATTTACATTTCCTTGAGAGAGTGTTCATCCATGACTTGGGTATACAAATACTCAGCTCCCTGTTCCCTGCTGGGTAAAGCTCAGGGTTGTGACTTATAAGTCCACAGAGGTCCTCTGCAGGATTGAGCCAAGGTTACCCTCTGTGGATCTTTGCTTGGTTTCCTTCCTTTTCCTGTCACTTTTTCTACTTTCCTCATGGTTTTCCCCATGAGGAATTTAAATTTCTTTAAAATTCTGAATCTTTTAATCATGATCTTTCAATCTTAAAATATGTGAATCTTTAAAAAAAATTATTCAAATAAAAAAAAAATTTTTATTTCCCGGGTTGGTCTTGAACTCCTGGCCTCAAGTGATCCTCCTGCCTTGGCCTCCCAAAATGGTGCAATTATAGGTCTGAGACACTGTGCCCAGTCTTTATGAATTTTTCTCTTATGGTCTGCATCTAAGGATCCCAACCTTAGATAATTGACTGTTCCTCATAATTACCTAGGAAATAAGTTTATTTGGAAGGACAGAAATTCTCAGTCCAAGCCATGGTTAAGGAACAAAAAGTAATTTTTTACTCTAGAGAATTAAATCAAGAACTTTATCTTTTAATGAAGATGTATGTTTGTGTGTATGTACACACATGCCACAGTTATTCCAGAACTATCTTAGTATGTGAAACAGAGATAAGATGCCTGCCCTAGTCACTGGGTGTTAGACAGTAGCATAAAGTTCCCACCCACAGGGTTAGAGGGGTTTTAGAAACACTGATTTGCATTATTACCTTTTAAAATTATTTGATCTCTAACTTTGGATATGTGGGAGAAACCCCTGCCCCTCTTGAAATTAGGTGCAGCCTAATGATGAGTCCAGGTCCAGGAAATGTGAGTGTAGTCATTCAAGGCACTTTTACCTTCAGGCCAGAAACATTGATTCCTGCAGCTCACCTCCAGCTCACCTCTGGCCCTCTCCAGCCCTGCTGGGCGGCTGTAGAAGCACCTGTTGGTATTTGTGCTGATTGCAGCAGGCTGAATGGAATGCTCAGTCAGCACACTGAGCATTGGCTGCCCAGACCTGCAGTAACTTCAAACTTTTGTTAAGCTACTGAGATTTTCCATTTCTGCTCCAGCTTTCTCTATAAACTTCCTGATGGTGGCATGGAAATAGGTATGGATTATATTTGATTAGTAGCCCCAACATTTATCATGACTCCTTAGATTAAGTCTCTCTCTCTCTCCAACTGTTCTGATGTTCTCTTCTCATTTTTTGGTGTTGGGTGTGCTATAGAGACAATGGGAGTTCTCTTTTTAATCTTCCATACATTTTAGTGAGGGATCTTTTGGTTATAAGGAACATAATACTCAAACCAGTTCTAGAAAACAGGAATTAAGGATATTGAGGGTTTTTATATATCTGAAAAAAGAATTAAACAATCAGACAAAGGACAAAAAGAAGGACAAAAAAGAAACACAGGTTTGGAATTAACTTTTTCTGCTCTGTCCACCTCAGCTGAATCTGACCTATTACCCCTCTACCCAGAATGGCTTCATCAGTTTACAGGTCTGCTTATACGTGAATCATGTGCTATCAGTTCTCTTAGCCCCGGGTCCTACTTTCCTTCAAATAACCACCACCAATTTTCTTCTGAATTTTAAGATCAAACTCCTCACAAAGGGCACACAATTAACCTAAATTTCTTTTGCAAATTAGGTTAGAGAAGTTAAAAGTCACTGGGTCCTATGTGCCCTCCAGTTAGATGCTCCCCCACCCTAGTCCAAAGCCCTGTCATTGCAGTAGTTAAAACTGTGAGCTGATGGTCACTCAGCAGGTGAGGTGATTGGCCTTTTATGTGAAACAGGTATGTGGGCAGGGCAGGCACTCTAAAGCATAGCTAGCACAATTGCCCCAACAGACTAGATTATCTTTGGGCTGAGCATCAGAAACCCCCTGAAAGAGACAGGCAAACTGGAGGATTGGTTCTAAACCACCATAACTCCCTCCCTGCCACTTCCTTTCTGAAAATTACTCACATCTGCCCTAATTTATCACCTTGAAATAACTGGGATTTGGCAGACAATAGAACCTTTTGTGTATCTGGAGAAAGAAAAAATATGAGTAATCCCATGCGCACCCCTGGATTTACGAAGTCATTATTCTTACAGTGGAGAAGTGTGAGAGACACACCTCATGATAAAAGCGAAACTCCGGAATTCCTATCCCATTTCTCACCGCGAAGGCCTGAGTCAACTGTCTTTATTCTCTAAGAGTTGATTTTTTTTTTAACTTAAAAAATCATATAAACATAAAATTTTCATTTTTTTCTTAGGCATTCTTTTAAATGCTTATTTCAACTAACCCACACTAGCATCATTATCAAATACTTGTTTTTTCAGCACATATTAAATGGAACACTTTGTATGTGCTAGGCTTGTACAGATGATGGAGATTCAGCTGTGAACAAAGCCCCTCATCTCATTCATATCCTTCAACTAGATGACAGAAGACAGACAAACATATTACCCACATAACATGCATCTGGGCACAAAATGATAAAATGTCAAGTAGGTATAAATGCTGAAAAGGAACTGAATCTGTATAAAGGGGCATAGAGCAATGCGGTGCTACTTCAGTTAGGTATGTAAGAATGATTTAAAATCGCCAATAATGTTCTCTTTTGTGAAAATGAACAGTCAGTTCTCTGGTTGCCATTTCACTTAATCTTTCAGCCTTGTTGACATGATTTATGCCATTTGCTTGACCGCAGAGACATTACCTTTTTTATTCCAGAAACTGTTCCTTTTCTTGGTTTTCCTGGTCCCTCCTTTTCTTTCTATCCACTAATTGAAATAAAATACTATTCTGTCCATCGTTTCCAATACACACCAGCCTGCAGTGGCTCCCTTCTTTCAACTTTGGGCTCATATATCTAACTGCCTATGACATTTCCACTCCCATATGTACCTCAGTAGACAGACTCTTACTTTATTGCCCTCGGTGGAGTGTGGTGGTGTCACAGGTCACAGCAACTTCCAACTCCTTGGCTTAGGCGATACTCTTGCCTCGGCCTCCCAAGTAACTGGGACTACTGGTGCCCACCAGAACGCCCGGCTATTTTTTTGTTGCAGTTTCGCTGGGGCTGAGTTCGAACCTGCCACCCTTGGTATATGGGGCCAGCACCCTACCTACTGAGCCACAGGCGCCGCCCTTGACTTCTCTTTTTAATGTTTCTACATCCTGTATTTGTTCCATCAGCAAATCTTGTTAGTTCTACTTTAAAATATATTTGGAATTGTATGCTTTTCATCACTGCCTTTGAAACCATGTAATCCAAACCACGTTATTTCTAGCTTGGATTATGATAATAAGTCTCTTCCCACCATTACATCCACAGTCTGTTCTTATGAAAGAATGATTGTTTTCTTTAAAATTAAGTCTTGTCCTATCATTTTCCTAATAAAACTCCTCTCATTTCACCCAGAATAAAATTTAGAGTCTTTCCTATGGTCTCCAAGGCCCTGTATTATCTGCCTTTACAATCTCCCCAACTTTATCTTATATTGCTCTTTCTAGTTCTTTCTGCTCCAGCTATACTGGCCTTCTTTGAAAGTTTATAAAAAAAATATCAGCTAGATGTTCACCTCAGGACTTCTGCATAACTAGTTCCTTTTACCAGGAACTCTTTTCTTCCATATAGCTACTCAGATACCTTCATCATCTCACTTAAATCTCTGTCTGAATATCACCTTCTCAGAGAGGTTTTCCCAGAATAGTCTGTCTACAAAGGCAAGTACAGTCATCCCCTCTATGGGAATTCATTTCAGGACCTCCCAACAATACCAAAATCCACAGATTCTTGAGTCTCTGATATAAAACGATGTAGTATTTATATATAACCTATGCACATTTTCCCATATAATTTAAATAATCTCTATATTATTTATAATACCTCATGCAATGCAAATGCTATGCAAATAGTTATTATACTGTATTGTTTAGGAGATGAAAAGGAAAAAATCTGTACATGTTCAGCACAGAAGCAATTTTCTTTCCTTTTTCCCCCCTTTTGGAATATTTTTGAATCCATGGATGCAGAACCCATGGATACAAAGGCTGACTATAGTACCCTTTCTTCTATCACTTTTCTAAGTGCCCTTAACACAGTGCATTGGGTTAATGCTTATCACATAATTGGGTTGATATTTCAAGTGTGTTTATGTAGAATTACTTATAATTGTCCTTTTCTAGTATCTGTCTCTCCTCACTAGAAGGCGACTGTAATAAGGCAGTCAAATTTGGGCAGAGCTTGGGTTTTTTTCATGTTATAGTCTCAATAAATACCTAATGAATACATACTTTCCACTAACCATGAATACAAAATAAAATAACAAAATAATACCTCACTAATTGGAAGTTAGTGAAAAGACGACTAGTCTGAGTGCGAGAGTCATCTTAATAGCACTTACTTGCAAACTCATGAATTTGTAATCAATAATGAACAAGGTCTGCTTCCAGTATATCTCTGCCAACTTTGGTGGGCAAAACTCATTTCTGATTACTGTATTGATTTTTGTTTATGAAAATGTGTTTTTAAAGGCCTTGACAAACTTTCTTCTAAATTGATTTACCCAGTCTGCTATAATTTGGTGATACCTATAGTTTGATAACAAAGCCTTTTATTGTTATTGGTGAAGTGTTCTCAACACACTTAAAATGTAAGTTTCAGCTCATTTCAGGTCGACTATTTTGAAATTTTGAGTTTAGAAAGGCCAGAATCCATGCAATTTTACAGTTTCTTGGATTTTTCAATATAGTAGTACATCTATAGTTATAGTAAATGTAAACATTTATGACTTAGCATCAATCATGTATTCATAATTTCAAAATAAATGATAAAATTAGAATTCAAACTGCGTAAAGGACAAATAATACTTCTCTCCAATATATGTATATGTATGTTTTTTAATTTTTTTGCTTACATTGAAATTTCCCTGAGTGCCAGGACTGTGGGACTTAGTTTAGTACCTTACGTGGTATACCAATATATTTTTAAAATTCACTTAACAAAACTCGTTGAGTACTTCTCTGTGCCCAGTACTTGGACATGAGATGAAATACAACAATAAATAGAGCAAATATGAGCATTCATTCATTAAGTACAAATGAATAATGAGCAGAGATAGTCTTGCCTAATAATATATCCTTCCATGTTATACTTATATAATTCCAGTAGTTATAGTTTAATCCTTAATGGGAAAAGTTTATTCCTGAAAGTTTGTTATAAAAATGTTCAATGTTTTGTGATGCATAACTTTCCTAAATGGGTAAAATGACTGTACATGCTGAAAAAAAAAAAAGCTTCAGTAAAATTTCAAGAGCAATAAACACTCATACGCATACAACAAAAGTCCTTTTTGGTTTGAACCTGAAATAAAAACCAAATAGAATAATGTATTTCATAGAAACTCTGTAGGAAGAGTACAGAGCTGGACATTGTCAGAAGGGAGTCCTCATAGGAATTAGCTTTTCCCTTGTGAATCAAGCTCTCATCCACACTCCCGGTCCCCCCAGCTGTGTGGTTTGGGGCTTCCTCAGTATTATGTTCCACCATCTCAATTTAGAATACGTCCCTCATAACTGACATCAATCATAACTGCTGTCTACCATCAACAACTCAGAGCAAAGTGCATGCCTCAGTAGAGTCGTCACTGAAAGTTATTCAACTTTTAATGTCCAACTCATAATAAATTCATCCAAGAACAATGGAAGTTCCAAAATTTTAAAATAAGGTTGTACTCAAAATAGGATATCTCTTTCTTTTCCTTAAAAAAAAAAAAGGAAAATAAAGGTTGTACTCAAAATAGGACCATATCTTTCTTTTCCTTAAAAAAAAAAGGTCTCTGGAATTAGACAGAGCACTTAATATGAAACTAAAATGTTTTTCATTTACTACAATTTACACCAATGGAAGTAAGTAATGTGGAGCATTTAAATGCATGTATGATTCCAAATCCACATTATTTTATTTCTTATCCCATATTATTTGTCTTTGTAATTAGTTTTGATGAAGTTAACAGTCAATTAGTTTCTTGTCCAATAGCAAGAGGAAGTAGGAACTTATTCTTAAATGTTGCAAAGATAATACATATAATTCTTATATAAGATTTTGAACTTACATGGGAGAAAATATTCATAAACTACATATCTTATAAATGACTGATATCCAGAATCTATAAAGAACTCCAACAAATTAGCAGGAGAACAAACAATACCATTAAAAAGTGGGCAAAAGGCATCAACAGACATTTTTCAAAAGATGACAAGTAGCTAGTAACAGACACATGAAAAATTGCTCAGCATCATTCATCATCAGGGAAATGCAAATTAAAGCCACAATGAGCTATCACCTTACTTCTGTTGGGATGGATTTATTAAAAGTCAAAAAATAACAGATGTTGGTACAGTTGTGGTCCAGAGAATGCTATTCACTGTTGTCAGGAATGTAAAGTGGTATGACTACTGTAGAGAGCAATATGGAGATTTCTCAAAGAACTAAAAGTAGACCTACTATTCAATCCAAAAATCCTACTACTGGGTATCTATCCACATAGGAAAAATAGACACCTTTTTATAAAATAGACACCTGCACTTGAATGTTTATGACAGCACAATTCACAAATGCAATAATCAGGACTCAACTCAAGTGCCTACCAATTCCTGAGTGGATTAACAAAATGTATTGCATGTATGATAGATTAGTATTCAATCATAAAAAGGATAAATTAATGCCTTTTCCAGAAGTTTAGAAGGAATTGAAGACCATTATCCTAAGTGAAGTATCTCAAGAGTAGAAAAGCAAACACTGCATATGCTCTCTAATAAACTAGAACTAACCTATGGGCACACAAAGGGAAGTAAAAGTCACTGAAAATCAAGCAGGTGGAGGGGCGAGGAGGGTGGGAGGAACACCTACCTCGGGGTACAATTAACACTAGGTGATGGGTACATTTATAGCCCTGACTCAAACCACACAACCAAAATATTTGTACCCCTTAATGTTTTGAAATAATAATAAAAAAAGACTTTGAGATTCTCGACTGAAAGAACTAAATCTCTGAATTCTTTAATGCATACATTAATGTATCATCTAGCACAGTGCCTTACACAGGTGTCCAAAACCTGGTGAATAAGTCATTTACAGAAAATTAAGATTTGATGCTCATATATTAAACTAAATTACAATATTTTTAGTCTTCTGATAAACAATAATTCTAGATTTTTTACTAAGGATTTTACTTTTTATATAAACATAATAATTTTTGTATAATAATTTGGTAATACTAGCTATCCTAGCAAACATATCCTTACAGTTTAATGGAGTAACACAGCAGTTCTCAACCTGTGGGTTGTGACCCACGGGGCTGTATTAAAGGGTGGCAGCATTAGGAAGGTTGAGAACCACTGGAGTAACACAATACATATTTCTTTTTCTGGTAAAGTCTAAAGCAGATTTTCTTAGTAGGTGGGCAGAATTCTCCTGTGTGGTAATTAAGGGAGTCAGCTCTTTCTCTCTGGTGTTCTGTTTGCCCCTGAGCTTTAGATGCTCTTGAATTCAGCAGCAGTACACAAGTCCACAGATTGCAGAAGGCATATTTGCTACTTAGCTGCTTTTGCCCCTAGGTGACCCAACACTTCAGCCCCTAGTCCATTGACCAGAATGAGTCATATGTATCTACTTAGATGAAAGCAGGCACAGGCTGGCAAATGGAATCCCTAGCTGGGCTGATACTTTCCAGAGAGAAATATATTAAAGAAGGGGAAATGTAATGTTTGTGGTTCACAAAAAGTTGCCTTTTGTCCAATTTTCTTCTTCAACTTTTTCTGGATAAGGAGAGGACATTGTTAAAGTGAGCATTTGAGAACTGAAGTAAATCCTTGAAAATGTATATCCAATTGTAAGGTCATCTTATGCAAGTAGTAATATAATCAAAGACAGCTGGGGAAGTTTATCAGGATTAAAAAAAAGAACAAGAGAAGCAGATAGCAGGACATCTGAAAGCATATCTGAATAAAAAACACTTGACTATTTGGTAGGCTAGGTGTATGAACACAACTAAGTCTCCAGTTGACATACTACTGTTTTTCTTAGAGTGGGGACCAATTTTATTTAAGAAATTTCTGTGTTGCAACAGTTATGGAATCATACAGATACATTAAAATTTCTGATCATGAGATGTGTTGTGAAGTGATTATGATTCATAACTTTTTTTCCCCACACATACCTCAGCTAGGAGGTGTCCTAGACTTGAAGCGGACTAAAGGGTGTGCCTGAAAGGTGTGCCTTTATTTCCTATCTGTATCATAAAACTTTTCTATGGTGCTGACATTTAAAGCCTTCTGATCTTGGTTCAAAGATGTTTATACTATGCCTGGTGGAAAGTTAGTCCAAATAACGGTGGGAACTTCATCTTTTTGCAACATGTGGGAGAGAACATCTTGGCTTTGGAAGTGCATCCCTGGACATGGTTTCCCGGGCTTTCCTGAAGCAGGCCCTCTTCACCCTCAGGTCTTGGCACCCTTCTTTTGCTGTGTGCCATCTGGCCAGGGCCCAACTTCCCAAATCTGCCTCAGCAACTAGCTCTGCCTGTGCTCAGGAGCTGTTTTCAGCAAGCCCTTCCTGAGATTACAGTGACATTTCAGAGCTCCTAATTTTATGTTCTCTGAAAATTCTACTGGACTCTAAGCTTTATTGAGGGCATGCACCATTTTTAAATACAACATCTCTTAAACCTCCCCCGTTAAATTGCCTTCCATGGTGTCTGGCATGTAAATAAAAGCACAATACATAGTATTTATTGAATGAATTGCCTGCATAACTACCACACAGTCTCCTGGAGCTGTAAGTCGAGCTGCAGATTCTTGGGGCTGGTGGTAGCCTCTCTGTGCTGCAGGACGCACCATGCATTACCCTTGTGCTAGGAGGCCTCCACAGAGGCTGGCTACCCTCCCAGTGTATGTTTCCATCCCTTTCAGGCCACACTACTCAAGTCAGGCTACAGCACCCTCATGAGTCTGTTATGAAACTAATTTTTCGAGTTTAAACTTTAATTTAATCCCTGTCCGTCTTACTCTTCTCCAGCCTCCATCTATTCCCAGCTCCCTAAACCTATTTATTAGGCTCTTTGTTGTGGTCCAATTTAAGGAACAGGAAACACCTGCCACTGAAGACATTTGGAAATAAACCAGGGAGGACAGAGGGTGAGAAATTTATTCAGCTTTCCCCAAAATTACTACAGTAGCTCCATTCTTCTTGCCAGCTCTTGGGTGCCGGTGCTGCTCAGGAAGACAGGCTGTGTGGAGGTGACCCTCTGGTGGAGGCAGGCTTGCTTCTCCGAGTCTGTGGTGTGGCAGGCCGGGTGGGAAGGGGCATTTGGGCTACTATCACTGCCTGATCCCCGCGCCTTGCCTGTCCATTCAACGGAGGCACATGTGTGGGGAACCGCTAAGGGTTGCAAGGCCCCGCAGGCATCGGAAGCACTAAGCGGGTGTTGGGTGTTTGGAAGGAGCAGGGGAGGAAGATGTGTGTCACCTGTCCCGAGCAGTGGCTGCGTGCGTGAGTCAAGAGAGAAAGGCGACTCTCTCCCATGTCACTCCGTCTCTTCATTTCTCCCTGGAGACCTACAGGCTACCCCTGGTGACTCCGGGTTGCCCAGGGTCTGTCGGTCTCCCGCTCCCATCCTCCTTGGATATAGCCTCTCCCGAATCTCCTAACGCCCCGCACACTCCGCCACTTCCTGGCCCGCGACGCCGCAGCGGCCCCCTCCTCTGAAGGTGCATGCTTAGGGGGAGAACGCTAATAACCACCACGTTAGCACAAAAGCTCCACTAGCATAAACCACCCTACATCCCATCACAGTCGGAGTCTGTCTCCCCAAGGTAAACTGTTTACCGTCGCCGTTTGGGCGATCCTCCCTGGACAGCTGCGGCAGCGACAGCAGCTGCGCCGCGGCGCGGACCTCTGTGCGCTCTCCCTTCCTCCGCCCTGTCTCGGCCTCCTCTCGCCCCCGCCCGCCTCCTCTTCTCCCCACCTCCTCTGCTCCTGCCCTCTCGCGGGCCACGCACACACCCGGAGACACCCTTGGCACTTGGCTACTCACATTGCGGCTTAACCCAGCCGACTAGGCACGGTGGCCAAATAGGCGCGGGGGTGTGTGCGGGGTCCAGGTTCGGAGGCCGAGTGGGGGTGGGGTGGCACGGTAGAGCCCCTTTCCTCCCAGCCGCGACTCCCTGTCCATTCTCCTTCCCTAATCCCCGCCTGCGGGCGACACGGACACCTGAGCAGGGACTGGGCGGTGGAGGCGGCGGGCCCAGAGGACTGGCAGCTGGAAGAAAACAGAGCAGGGGGCGGGGACAACCGCGAGGAGTGGGAGGAGGGACCAGCGGGAGGCCACTCCCTGGCGCCGAGTGACGCGCGCATCAGCCAATGAGCGTGCGGAGCCCCGACGGCGGGGCGGGAGGCCGGGGGCGGGCTCCGCGGGGAGGAGGAGGAGGCCGCCGAGGCGCGAGAGGCGGGGGCCGGGAGGAGGAAGGGGAGGAGGAGGAGGCGGGCGCGGAGGCGGGCGCGGTGGCGGCGGCGGAGGCAGCGGCGGCTGAGGCGGCGGAGGGGGCTAGGTTGTGCCCGGGACTGTGTCTGCCGAGCTCCGCGGCCGTGCCAGTGTAAGTGAAGAGCGGCGTGGGGAGGCAGAGGCGAGCGCGGGCGAGCGCGGCGGCGGGACGTCTCCGGCGGCCGCGGCGGCGGCGCTCCGTGTGGGGAAGCAGTGGCAGAGGCGGCAACAGCAGCAGCAGTGGCGGCCGCCTCTCTGCCGCCGGGGACGCCGAGGTGCGACTGGTGGCACTGACATCGGCGGCCTTGCCTCTCCTCCCTCGCCCCCGGTCCTCCCCATGTGATCGATCTTAATCCTGGCCGTGTGCGCGCGTGGGGTTCATTCCGCGGTGCCCGGTCTCCGTGCCGGGTGGGTGCTCGTGTGTGCGCTTCTCCTCCCCATCCCCCTCCCCTCCAAGAATAAAAGAAGAACCGGGAGGCGTGCTCAGAAAATAAATAAATAACCACCACACACGCGCAGCCCGGAGCGAGTCGGCGGGGCTGGTGGCGGCGGCGGCGGCGGAGGAGGGACGCGCGGAAAAGGCAGTAACTTTAAAGCCAGCTCATAGCCCAGACCTCCAGCCGAGCGGTTTGCAGCGCGGCGGCGGCGGCGGCGGCGGAATAGAGTGTTTGGCCCGCCGGTCCGGTCGGGGTGTGCAGTCGGACGGACGAGCAGCGGGTCGCTGTCCCCCGGCGGCTGGAGATGTCCGAGCCCAAGGCAATTGATCCCAAGTTGTCGACGACCGACAGGGTGGTGAAAGGTAAGCGGAGCGCCGCGGTCGCCTGGGTGCACCGGGTGCCGCAGGCGCCGGGGCGGCTCTCCTCCCCTCCCCCCGCCGCGGTTCTCTCCCTGCTCCAGCCGCGGACCTTCTAGGATATTGTGCAACCCACGAACCCCCTCCCCTGTGGCGCCCTGCCCCCACGCCTTCCACCCAGCCCCACTTGGGACATTTTCATTGACCGGGGTGTCAGTTGGCAAATGGCTGAGCCGAGGGTAGGCGGTAGCGGGGGTGGCGGTGGCGGTGGCGGGAGGGGGCGCCGGGGGGGTGGTGGTGGTTGCTGGCAGGGTGTAGCTGCTGTGACAGAAATAGGAAGTGGGTGGCTGCTCGCAGGCTTGCATGGGATCGGGTTTATGGTTTTCTTTTGCAGAGGGAGGGGTGATTTATGGCTTTTAAAAAATTAATATGGCATTTTTATGTGGCCGTGGCTTTCCACCGAGTGCCTCGCTTGGGCAGGGTTCTCCGGGCGCTCCATTGCAGCAATTCCCTCCGCGCCCCCTCCCCCTCCCCTGGAAGGGCCTGCACAGGACTCGCGAGAGAGCGGGAGAGCGTGGGGGAGCCCGGCGCTTCCTTCCGCGCGGGGCGGGGGTGGTCGCCGGCGGGGGGGGCCGCGGGGGCCGCGGGGGGCGGGGAACGACCGAGAGCCCCCCCGCCGCGGCCGCCCCGGGATTCCCCCGCAGCCCCGGGAAAGGCGTGAAAAGCACTTCTCCGACCCCCGCGGCCACCCCCGTCTGTCCCCCGCCGCCCTGTCATTACTCTTGAAGGGCTCCCCACTTTTTCACACCTTCCAAGTGTAGCCTCGCCTCTCTCTGCTCCCCCGCGTCCCTGGCACCCCTTTTGTAACGGGGTATTTGGTTCTTCATATTGCCTTTTCTTCCCCACCTGCGATTATGAACCCCTGGCAGGGACGGCTCGGGGGTGCCGGTGAGGAGAAGAGGGGCTGTGTGGGACGAGGAAGGGAACAGGCAGTGGGCGTCCTCTCCATCGCACAGGGAGTCCACTGTCCTCCTTGTGTTCCGATCTGGAGTGGGGGAGGAACCATCCTATGAATCCTGGAAGGATCAGGCAGCAGAGCAGATCTGCCAGGATTAGGTAGTGCCTCTTATTCCTGGGGTCAGGACACCCAGCAAAGCAGGGGTGGGCATGGGCTGTGCTCAGTGCTGGCCTCTGAATCGGAAACAACCCTGCTGGTGTAGTGTGTGTGAGTGTGTGCGAGTGTGTGTGTCTGTCCGTGGCACAGAGGTGGTATCTGATGTGGCCAGAGCGTGCAACTAGAGGGCCAGGCAGTAAAGTCATTTGCACCGTGAGCACTTCGGTGAAGTAACCTGCAGCCTAACATAATACCTAAGTTCCTCTGGGGTTTCAGAAATAATCTTAGCTCCCTGTACGTTTGCTCAGTTTTTAAAGGAATTTTTGTGTGTGAGTGGTTGTGGTGATAGGGGAAATTGTGTTCCGTTTTGGAAAAGAACAAAATACCTTCTTTTGTTTCGGTTATATTGGAATCATTCCCGCTTCAGTGCAGGATTCACAGACCCGTGAAAATAATGAGGAAATAGCTCTGCAAAAATGATTTGAAATAAGACTACAGGTAGATGCACAAATATTTTATTTTTCCTGCAACTATGCATTCTCATGTAGTCAATTCACATTCATTCAGAAGAGCTAGGTTTTGCATTGAAGGTTTTTGTTGACATTTTCAAAAATTAAGTCCTTTTGCTGAAATATTCCTGAATGATAAATATCTCCCCAATATGTTAAGTTTTGGTGTAGCTGCAATCAGTAGGTTAAGATACAACCCATTTTAAAAACAACATATAAAGCTTACAATTAAAATGATACCATTAAGTGTTTTAGCAATCTAAAAAAAAAAAAAAAAACACTTCTGTGCTCACATAAAGTCACATTCCCTGCTGTCAGTCACAAAATGAGGATTCTTAATATAAATGTAAAGTTGTCTTCAGGTGAACAATAAAAATAATTTGTTCATATGTTCTTGCTGGCATCTTTACCAGTTAATATGGAAGAGTCCTTCAATTATTCCACAGTTATTTTGCCTTGTTTTTTTCTCATGCTATATTATTATAAATGACCTTTTACTATAAGTACACACACCTAGCTGTAATTCCAAATATTTGAGTTACATACCTTTGAAGATCTGAAATACAAATGTGATACAAGTTTCATTATAGAAAAAGTTAATTCTGCATTTGTTTTGGTGTAGAGATTCAGATGGGAAATGTTAAATGCGAAATCTAGGTTATAGAAAGTTTTATTGATCAATCTTGATTTTAGGGTGGGCACACTGCTGGTGTTTCCCTTATGCTTTCTTGTAGATTTTATCTTATTGGCCTGAAAGAGATCATCCAAGGTTGTGTTCAACATTTTGTCATACGGAGATTTTTATGATTAGTTATTTGAGATGATAATCTGTTCTATGAAATAGCGTTTCATGTGTATACACTATCCATACGCTTAGTGAGTGAAAATATATACATGCTGAATGGCAAACACATTATTAGATGATTTTTTCATGTTTATAAAAATCAGATCATACATAGTTCACAAAACTCTAACTTTACTATAAATTTTTGTTACAACTTCATGTCAGTGGCCGTTCAATACAGAGAAGAAATGATCCTTGAGGAAATACTTGTACTCTTTAAGATTTAGATAATTATTACCATTACATGTCAGGATGTTTGTTTACAGTTCTCTTCATTAGTGTAATCTGGCTTTTGTTGTGTAACAAATTGCTATTTACAAATGAAGTCACACTTGGCAATTTCCCTTATAGTAATATGATGATGTGACCACTTTTTCATGCATTTAAAATTTTATTTTATAGATTAGAGGGTACAAGTACAATTTTTTAAATATGCATGCAGACCTTAGTTGTGAAGTTTGTGTTTATAGTATAACTTATCACCTAAATAGTATACATTGTATTCTATTACAATTAAGTAATTGAAAATTACGTAATTTTCAACCCTCACTCCCCTCTCACCCTCTCACTTTCTCACTCTTCTGGGTCTCCAGGATCTGTAATTTTGCTTTGTGGATGTGACTGCTTTCTTAATTGTGCCCCAGAATGCACCTTTAGGGAGGTGGGTTAAGTTTAAGTCTCAACTCACTCTGTCATTTTTGAGGTTTGTAGGATCTGCTGGAGTGTATTCACAGACCTCGATCAGTTTTCCAAACTAAAGAAAGGCAATGATGGTAGAAATGAAAAGCATTCATTTAGATTACTTCATTAAAAAAGTTACTTTAGTGAGCAAACCTGGTGCAGTTCCGTTTTGAGGATTCTTGGATTAAAACAATGAAAAGTATAAGAATGTTGGCATTATCAAGGTGAATTTCTGTTGGAAATCAGAATAATTTGATCTATTTATTGTTTTATGTTATATTTTTAAGGAAACATTACATAATTATAAGACAAAAGACTTGAGAGCAATGAACAGAAGAATAACTCTCCTTTCCCATCCCCCAACATACCCTATAACCTGTTTTTTTCTGCAGTGGTACTCTACTAGCCTTGTTCCAAACTTTGGCTTCTCTTCCATCTTCCCTGCCTGTTTCTACTTGGAATGCTTTATCTGGCCCTGATACTCCCTACTGGCCATAGAAATTTGCTACACAATAGTTAAAGATACTTGGAGGAAATTAAATGGTATTTGATAATGAGTGTGTGGTTCTGTTCATCTCTTGACTTTTTCTCTTCTCCCATATCTGAGTATTTTGTGATGGGTCTTTTAACCCACATCTATCATAGTGGTAGAAATTTCAGGTTCCATGGCAGGCTGTTGAAGGGTAAATTCCTGGGAAGTTTTGGGGACTCTGAAAGACTCTGGGTAGTGCACTGTTGTGCTGAGTATACGCTTGCTTTTGGCTATTAGGAATGAGCTGTTTTCCCTGTGTACTGTACCTACTAGGTACTCTCTGTATACAAAGTATGCATAGGAAAATTTTGAAAGATATTTAAGATTGTATATGCAAGAAGATAGTTAAGTCAAATATATTATTAAGTAAATAAGGATTCAAGGCACTAGTATTTCTGAGACTGGTAATACTTCTTAAATAAACAAACCGGAAATATGCTACATTGTAATAACTTTCATGTTTATATCTTGAAATAGAGTAGTAAATAATGTATTTTCTTTGTGGTTTGCCAGGAAGAACTCACTGTAAATTTATTTTACTGACATTTTGTTACCATCAGTTGAGTTGTTCTGGCCTATCTGGTTTTCCGTGTGAGTATAGTGAAACCTCATTAATTCAGTATCATTAATTTACATTTATTATGAATAAACATTGGTGTTTACTGGCTGAAGTTAAATCGGCACTGGATGTGAAGAAAGGAATCCCCTTATCTATTTAGTATTATAAACAATATAGTTCCATCATAGTTAATATGCTTAAAAGAAAAAAAAATTTTTTTTCAAGACCAGTGAACAGTGATCAGATACATGCTGCTAGTCACAAATCTGCTTGATCTATTCCTTAATATTTCCATCCAGGTCTTCTGTAAAGTAAATATAACACAGGTGCATTGTTTTTAAAACAGTCTATACATTTAAGGCTTAAGGCAGTAAGGGACTGCCCTTAAGGGACTCAGGAAAATTCCAGTGATTGCATTATAAAATGCTAGTAACTGGAAGAATTAATGTTTAAAAAATATGATTTGTTTTGGCAAGTGGGGGCGGGAACTTTGCTTTAAATGGGCAATATATTTCCAGATAACCAGCTAAAATATGAAAAATTAATATCTTAGAATCTAGTAAGGTTTATTCTAAGAATTATGTGGGTTAGAAATTAAATCTTTCTGACCCATTTTATTTGTAATTCTAGAGATATGAAATATAACTTTGATATATCATGCATTTTATAACTTATAATTGGCCTCTTATGCTTTTATCTTTTTTGTGTCAGCCATGTAAAAAGTTGAAACTAATTATGAAACCAAATAAGGAATCCATTTAGAGTGACCTCATTGGAACACATTGTTTTTCTAGAGATACTCTCCTTTTTGCAAATCTGGTAAAATTAACATTTTGAAAGTGTCATGAAAATATACCGTATACTTTTAGAACTATGAAGAATGGTGATGATTCATGATATGGAATTTTGATAATTACTAAAAAATTATTTTGTCAGTTTTTCCAGCAACTTTATATTGTAGCAGTCTTTTGGTATTCAAGAGGGATAAGGTGAGATCTTGAATTTCAACTTAATTTTCTTTCATGTTTCAATTTTAGACTTCTATAATTACATTATTACATATTAGACCATCATAGGCTACTTTTGTTATACATAAAAGGGCAGTAATTGCACCTGCACTCACTTGTAAGGACCAGGGGATTGTCAAATGGGACGTGGGAAGCTGGGTGATTACACCCTGTCTACTCTGATGTAGTCACTGCTGACGTAGAACTATAAATGACAATGTGTTAATGTGTTTTCAGGTCACCCAAGAATAGTCATAACCATTAGTATTGAAATGAAGACATTTATTTTTATAGTTAAGGAAATGGAGGCAGAATAGGTAGAATGACCACAGGTGGATCTAGAATGCAGGTAAGTGTAAGCAAAATTTTTTCTTTAATAAAGAAGCTCTTCTTACTTGAAAATACTTTTGAAAATTGTCACCTCTTGATATTTTTAAGATGGCAACACATTTGGTTTCCCATTTTGTTATACTAAATTACTAGGTATATAAAATTGTTTGATGAGAAATATCTCTGTCTTCAGCAGGAACATAAATTTCTGGATAAAGGTTATAATCCGGTTTGAGTTTGCCAGGAGGTTCACTAAAGAAATATTGTGAGACATTGTTTACTATTCAAGTAAATAGAAATAGCATAGCATACTTTTCTTGATTAAAAACATTTTTTTTGGGCCGGTGCTGGGTTTGAACCCGCCACCTCTGGCATATGGGGCCTGTGCCCTTTGAGCCACAGGCATGGCCTACCTGCATACTTTTCTTGAAAAGGAATTTTGTTACTTTTATTTTGAAAGGTGCTATTTTAAGCCTCTTTGTCTGAATTCCAGGTAATGACCCACACTGTTGCTCCAGTTGAGGATTTTGTTAATTTCTAGAGAAAGCTCATGGGAAGATACTAGCCAGTGCTTCTGGGGTGTTTCATTTCTTTTTTAAAGAACAGTCATGAGGTGGGAGCAATAGAATCTTTAGAACTCTTGACATTTTTAGCATTTAAAGTTCATTTTATTTTACAATAAATACTTTTGTCTTCTGTTTGAGGCTCTATCAATTATGTCAAATAACAGTTTCATATTCCTCCAGGGTTAATTGTTCAAAATAATGGCTTAAATCAGATCCACTATCAAGGTGAGGACCTAGACCAACCAGGAGGGAAAACTTTAGATAGTAAAAAAAATTTTACGTGACTGAAGAAGTGGTAATAAATTATTAAAATGCTGTGTTTTGGGAATTACAGTAAAATCCTTCTAAGAGGGTAATAGAACTTTTGTGTTTTTCTTCTTTTTATTCTCTTACTCCATGATTTTACCTCATCCTGAAATACACTATGACTATTTTAAAAGTCAGTCTTTCTGTGACATTCTGTCTTTTGCAACTTCTTCATATATCCATAAAAAGAGTAGAATAAGTAGATATTCGGGGGGGGTTATGAATATAAATAAAAATAAAATAAAAGCTGACTCTAGAGTATTATATGCCACCTTACCATAGGTGTCAATTTCAGGCACTCTCTACAGTTATGAAACCAGTTTGTCATCAGCTCTAAGATTCTTGGACCTAAAGAGAATCCTTTCTGTGGTGACTGTATTGTCTCAGTTTTCCTTTTCTGGGAGGAATTACTGGTTACAATTTAAAATGTTCAGTTGTTTCTATGTAACATTAGAATGTTTACGAAATTTTGGTATGTCATAGTCTAAACCTGGGGTCCTTAAACTACGGCCCGTGGGCCACATGCAGTGGTGTGATTGTATTTGTTCCCGTTTTGTTTTACTTCAAAATAAGATATGTGCAGTGTGCATAGGAATTTGTTCATAGTTTTCTTTTTAAACTATAGTCCGGCCCTCCAACGGTCTAAGGGACACTGAACTGGCCCCCTGTTTAAAAAGTTTGCGGACCCCTGGAACTGTGTCTCCAAGGGTACTGTATATACGTGGAATTTTCATAAAATTAATTTGTTAATATGTGTGTTCAAAGTAATAGTTTGGAAACTATGGTCATTGGACCAGCGGTGCTTGATTCAGTGCTTTGCTTATTAATGTATTGAATAAGTTCCTGCTGAATGATTTGGGCCTTGCAAAATTCTCATATGCCTTCTGAAGCAATGAAATGACAATGAATTATGTGTTTATGTCAAGTGCCTTATATTAAGCTCTGATACTTTGTAAATGGTTCTATAGGGTGACTGATGAATTGGAATACTTCCTTTTCCAGCCCAATCAAAGAATGAAGGCATTCTTAAGGCAACACAATTATATTGAGAGCAGTTTTGTCCTTTGGTCATTTGAACTCGCTGGATGCCTGATGAATTTAAGAGGCTAAATTCTTTTCAACTTAGCTTATTAGCTTGAACTTGAAAGCTTTCTTTTAGCTTTTGTTATATTTCCCCTTAGGTCAGTTTTTGAAAAGTGAGAAAAGATATGTTAATCGCTTAGTATTTGATTTATTGGGTGTTTTGTATATTTTAATTATTGCCCAGAATTAGATTTGAAGAGAAAATGACCTGGAAAATTTTATGAAAAAGCCAATCCCCCTTCCAAAAACCCTTTCTTTACTTCTCAATTTATCATTTTCTGTAATGCTTTCGTGATCCAGAAATGCAAACTTTTCAAATGTGAATGACTTCCCCTCTCTGGCACCCCAAATGCCACTGGACATGAGACATTGTAAAAAAGGGTGGCGCTAACTGTGCTGACTCCTTTTAAGTGGGCTTTGTGCCATGTGTTGACATTTGTTTCTAAACATTTTGTAAGCTGTGCCATTTTATCAAATTAAATTAAAAGCACAATACATTTCTCTTAAAATGACAGAATCTGAGTCAGGATTTTGAGTTTGTGTTATTCTTTCAATTGCTTTTTACAAAGGAATTACATTTTTGATTTTTTCAAATGATAAAATAATGGCATTGTTGGTTTGTTATATATATTTGATGCCATTAAAGTACATACATTCTTTCTCTGTGTGGGCCTGATTATTGGGGTAACGAGCTCTCCTGATAATTTAGTTCTCTTCATTTAAACATCAGTCGGACGTCATCTCCGATGTGACCTGCATCTCTTTACACCTTCACTTGGAGTAAAGAGGTTGAGCCTCTCCCTTGTCAGAGAGGACATCTTGATAAGAGCATGCCACTGTGATGATTTACTTGTCTGCCTCTGCTGCGAAGGAGGTGGAAAGTGTTGGAGAGGGGAGTGCCATTTATCTCTGTTATCAAGTTCAGCCCTAGCACAGGGCCTGCTGTACAATAGGCATTTGATACATGGTTGTTAAAGCAACAAAATAACAGATAAAAGATAAGATGGGTTTAAATTTCTAAATTATAGGTTCCTTTTCTGTTTTAAAATTTTGTAGATCCTAAATCATGATCAGCTCACAAACATCTGATGAATTTTTTGATTTGATTTGTAAGGCCCAGCCGTTTCAGAAGTGTATTCTGTTGTGTTTTTTTTTTTTTTTTTTTTTTGAGACAGAGTCTTGGTATGTGGCCCTGGGTAGAGTGCTGTGGCATCACAGTTCACAGCAACCTCATTGAGCTTAAGTGATTCTTTTGCCTCAGCCGTCCAAGTAGCTGGGACTATAGGCATGTACCAAAACTGCAGCTATTTTTGGTTGCAGTTATTGTTGTT
Source organism: Loris lydekkerianus (assembly GCA_963574355.1). Taxonomy (NCBI): domain Eukaryota; kingdom Metazoa; phylum Chordata; class Mammalia; order Primates; family Lorisidae; genus Loris; species Loris lydekkerianus. Next base: position 6,864 of record CAUYPK010125351.1, on the reverse strand, counting down.
TTAGCAGGCCCAGGCCGGGCTTGAACCTGCCAGCTTCTGTGTATGTGGCCAGTGCCCTACTCAGTGAGCTACAGATGCCGAACCTCAGAAGTGTGTTTTCACGTGAGCTTTTGATATGTTCTTATTTTATTAACTGCGATTGCATGTTTTTTGCCTAGTAACCAATATTGTGGAAGTAACTAGCAGAAGTGGCTTTCCTACAGGGAGTGCTTGGCTCGTGGTAGATTGATGTTAGTCAAAAGGTATATAAGTTGATTTTCTCAAAGCTGGGTGATGGTTTCATTCTCAGGAAAACTGTTGATCATATTGAGTTGGGAGAGAGCTGTGCATGAAGTCCCACGAAGGCTGTTAGACTTCACAGTGTGCAAATGCAAAGACATAAAAATTTATAAGATTAGGAATTGTAACGGAGATGTAAAACATACTGTTCACACAGGCAGGCGATGAGCTTTAGGCCTGGCACAGGAGTACAGGTTCTCAGGAGTGAGTTCTCCTGACAGAACATCTCCATGGTGGGTATTTTTAGACAAGATCAGCTCTGAAATCTACACCAGTGGGGTGGCAGTCTAGTGGAGTACCTGTGCTCAGCCCCAGCCTTGCACATGACCACTAAGCCTGCACTAGCCCCAGACTTGGTCATCTGGCTTCTGATTAAAGCAGACCAGCTATGGCTTTCCAAGTTGCATTTTATTTTCATTTTGAAACAATATTTCCAGGCTTTCATATGGGCTGGGATGGACTCTTATTTGCTAGCACAGAAATATTTTCAATTCAAAAAGTTGAAGACTAGGGAAACCATTGTTTCCTGCATAAAATTTCATTGTGATTTCTGTTACTTTTCGTGCAGCAGTGGGTGGAATCTTCTGTTGCCTGTACCTCAGGTTGGAGTTCTGCCCCTGCACTCTGTCCCTTTCCACATGCTCTTCTAGGAGCAGATGTGTACAATGTTGGAGTATGTTAAAAAAATCTCCAAAATGATTAAAGAACTTTAAATTGTGACAGGAACTGAGAGATCATTCAGTCTGAATAAGAAAAGGCTAAGGTGGTGATTTAACTACACGCATCAAATGTAAGAAATCTCTTTCAATAGTGGATCATGCTCAGATGTTGTCAGTCACACCCTGTTGGCAGAAGACAAAGCAATGTTTGGAAGCATCAGAAATTTAGGTGAATTTAAAGCATTTTTTTTTTTTTTTTCACCAGTTAGGTGAAATGAGAATCTTTTATTCTCATTTATTTTGGTTGCAAATATGTACCTGCGTATCTACTGAAAAATAATCTAAAGCTAAAATTATGCGATTTTGAAGCTGGATGGAACATTGAAAATCTAACTTCTCATTGGGCCCAGACCCAGTCCTCTCATTTTGTGTTAGGGAGATGGATTGGGGGATATAAGGGAAACATTTTACTTCTAAACTTGCTCATGTCTGAGCCTATGCACAATAAGCAAATCAACCTCCTGGAATTGGAAAGTGCACCAGAATTCTTGATTCGGCCACCTGCACTGTGGAACTCCTTGTCCGCCCTCCCTGTGGGCTGGGAATTCTGCCAATGCACGGATGCAGACAGTGCCTGTACTGCTCTGTAAGACCTCTCTCTCTATCCTGGGCACCTCTGCTTGCAAAAAACATTTTCTTAGGCTTGACCACAATCTGATGGTCTGAATACACATTGGTTGTTTTTAGCATTGCCCTATAGAGTTCCATGGAATGAACCTTATCTATTTTCCACAAGAGAGCTCATTTGATATTAAAAACAGCTTTGTTGTTTTTAAGTCTTTGAGCTATTCCCCACACAGGGTGGTTTCTAGGTCTTTTCCCATCCTAGTAGCCTTTTAAATCCAGGTCAGGTTGTCGGAGTCCCTTGAACATGGAGAAGTGAACAAAGGTTCATGCTGGCTTGCCTCCTTCGGTGGAATGTCCTGGACCTTGGGTTCAGTCCTTCAGAGCCTTGCTCTTTCATGTCCTCATGCTGACCTTTAAGCTGCCTGGATCTCAAAAGTCTTTCACAGAAGAGCCTAGGCTAGCATCTTACAATATTCCTTGGGTAAATGAGGCTTGCCACGATCACGATAACTCTTAGTTCTCATGTTTTCCACTTGAAAATCCCTTTACTTGAACCTTCCATCCTCTCTTCAGTTACAAGGTATCAAGTGCCTAATCAGCTCTGTAAGTAGGAGATCCCAGAAAACCTACATAGCAGATACATTTTATTACTGACTTTCTAGAGGCGTTGCTTTCATTTTTTATTTATAATATAGCTGAGTAATAAAGACAGGATGAAAGCATGGCACTATAGTGGTGTTAGTGGGGTAACTCAGAGAAGGACCATATCCCTTGTTTATTTTTCCCAGTCATGCATGCCACAGAGGCTACTCAGCACCACACCTGTCTAGAGCCAAACCTGTCTGTTCTGCCTGCGTTCACTTGTGCCCAATATATGAAGGTTGTTGATAAATAGCTCCTGAGGTAATTGAATTTGGCTAACCCAGTGGATTCGATTGTAATTTGATAGCTAGATTAAGTTTCCCTGAGACCTGTAGGAGGCCAGTGGCTTTCAACTATGGTGTCACAGCACATTGCTGTGTTACACTCAGCTCTGAGGGATTGACAGCTACTGATGACAGCACATGGATGTTTCCAAGTAACTTATTTTAAAACATCTATATATGAACTAGGATGGATTTATGTTCAACCCTAAAATGTTACTTTCTCTTGCATTCTGATGTGAAGGGATGGAGCTGTAGCTGTCAGGGTGGGCATTTTGTATAACCTGCAGTCTGCTTGTTCTAATTGATGTAATTTAATCACAAAGGGCATTTTATTCTTGTATTTTCCTGAACATTTTGATGGCATTTCATTAGAACCTGGATTCATTCATGCTAGTGTTTTGTGTAAGTGAATGCCATGTTATATGAATCTGCATGGAAAAAACTGTGAGACTTGTGACAGGAGAACACGTCTATGCTATCCAGATCTGTAAATTGAGTAGAGCTTGAAACATTTAGGTGTAAACACCCTTGGAGTCATTTCAAAGTGCTTTAGGGAGGCTTTTTTTCCTCAGGCATCTTCCATGACTGAAATTCCGTGATTATTTGGGATAATGACCTTCTTTGAGAGAAGTTTCAAAAGTAATCTTTTAAAAAATAATTTACTGAATTGGGTAATTTACATTTTCTTCCCTTTGGGTAGTGTTGAATCCAGGAAAAGTCTGTTATTCAGAAGCCTTTTCTTTCTTTCTTTTTTTTTTTTTTTTTTGTAACTAAGCCAGTAAACAGAGATCAGGAGCCTTTTTGAGTTTGAACTTTCCTGCCTCCTTTTTGCATTCCTATTGCTTGCCTTTTGTAAGTATTTAATTTGCCATACTGTGTCCCTATCCCTGGATGATATAATATCCCAGTTGGTAAAAAGATTAATCTATTGAGTGTGAAATGGCTGCTGAAAAATATTTCTTTCATTTATCAAAGCATCTAGCCATCCATCTTTCTGTCCTGTCTATGTAAACATTAGAATTTTAGTGTCCGCTGCTCGCCTGGGTCTGTGCTGTGTTTCTGGGACTTAAAGGATGCAGCCTCTGAAGTTACTGACCAGTGTGGGAGGCAAAAGGTCGTCACAGTGTAAGTTGTAATTACTCTAATAGCAGAAGGTACAGCACATCCTTGGAGCACAGAAAAAGCAGTAATTAACTGCCTTCATAGGCTGTACTTTAATTTTTTAGGGAAAAATAATTGTAAGCAATATTAGTTTTCTTGGGGTATAGTATATACAGACGTGTGTTAGGACATCTTGCTTATTTTAAAATGAAGGTGGTGTCACAGGTGCTGCATTTATATCTGGAATTCTGAAACTGTTACAGCTCAGCTTTGAGCAGGGTGTATGAGGTAGAATCATGGGGTGTGCTGAAGGCGGGAGTGACCGTAAATGTGAACTAGTTTATCTTTACCAAAAAAGTTGTGCCTATTATGTGGTTAATAAGCTGCATGAGAGTGTGGAAGGATCATTAGTTTATAGGTAGATAAAACCTGGTTTTAAATCCTGTGTCCTTTTATGTCAGCTGTGTCTCCATGGGCAAGATATGTAATAACCTTGAGCCCATTTTTTCTTACTGAAAAGTAGATATGTTAATACTGTGCAAGAATGTAACAATGAGAGGAATATCATGTGAAATGCCTAGCCTCATGTTTGCTCTGAAAGAGTCCTCAATAAGTGTTAGGTATTGTAACTTTGTTGTTGGACAGCTCCTTTTAAAACCAAGCTTTCTACTTCTGGAAGGAAGACATCATATTAAGCTGTATACTGCCTCACCTCCTGCCGACTGTCAAATCCCTTGTTCGTTAGTTGGGAGCCTCTGCTATTCCTCTGAGACAATGGCCAGAAGTTGGCAGTGCCTGTCCAGTTGCAGGTTTCTGTGATATTTGACCTGATGAGCCTCCTCTTTGTTCTTGAAATATGGTCCTCATTGGCTTTCCTGGATTTCCTTTATCACTTACTTGTTTGCCAGCTCCTCTTGAATGAATCTTGAATGTTGATATTCTTTTATCCCTTTATTAAGTCTTCCAGGGCAGTCTCTTCTTTGCTCATAGACTTGATTACCGTGTGTGTGACTAATGACTGGCACATCTGTATTTGCAACCTTGCCTTTTCACTTGGGTTGTCTCTCAAACCTATGTGCAACAGGTGCGTGGATGGGTGATACAATGGGGGATCTGTTCTGCTGTGTTTCCTGCCCTGGAAAACGTTACTGTCTTTCCCCTAGTCATTGAAACGTTACTCAGTTTGGGTCTTAGATACTTCTAGGGCTGCAGGAGCTTTCAACATTGATCTTTCCCTTACATTAAATTTCTCACATTATCTCTAGACTATTTTTCTAGAATGATCATAAAATTATGCCAATTCCCTATTTGGTTTTGGATCTTTTTCTCATTTGCTGGAATGCTTTATATATTATAAAATTTTACCCTTATCATCTGAATTCTGAAAATAGGCACTTTGACTGAATTTGTGTCCCTGATTTATTAGAATATAAATTCTTGAAAGTAGAGAGAACATTTTTATTCATATGTATACTCAATGTTTATCTGTGTCTCGTGCGTAATAAAAGTTGATTGAACTGAACTACTTAAAAATACAAACTGGACCTTCCATGCTCTTCATTTTTTTGCTCCTGTATAAAACGTCTGAGTCTCTCAAGCACAGCAGTCTGCACTTCTCCTTGTCCCTTGTACACACAATGTATCACAAATGTTTGCAACATAGTTTTTTCTCCTTAAGTGAAATCTTTGAGGGCCATTTGATTTCTCCAGTGCTTAATTCCTGGCAGATAAATTTTCATTTTCTTTTACAACAAATAAAAGGATTGGAGAGGATACTTCTGTTTATCGCAAAAGCATAATGATGTTATTTCCTTTTTCCTTCTTGATGTCATGATTTTATTAATATAGCCAAAGTTGAATTGCTTTTTCTAATACTTTTGACTTAAGGAATACCTGACTTTCTCATAGTCCTTCCCAAAGCATTTGCAAGTGATGCATTTTAACCTAGGTCTCCTTCACTCTGGATTTTATAATTATTTTATAGCTCTAAGAACAAAATTTAAAGTAACACTGCAGTTTTGAGTCAATTTTGCCAACATGGGCCTGTGATTCTAGTATTTTTAGATTGTTTTTTAAACACTGGAATTCTTCTTCCTATTGTTTTTTGTTATTTATTCCAATTTGTGTCATTTGTCTAAATTTTACCCAAATATGACTATTAAATTCATTTTTGGAGCTGCTCAATTTGAACTAGTGCATTCACAAATTATTTTTGGTTCTGTATATATGATATGGGAAAGATTCCCACCTGCGTTAATAAGAAGCTGTGGCTTCTATAGAAAAAAAAGGGGTGTAGAAGTGCTTGGATAATTGTTTTCCTTACCCTAAGTGGTATATTTTTCTATAGTCATACTTTGGAATGATAAATTAAAAAAAAAAAAAATGTGCCATGCCTTGGCATACCTTGAGTTTTATTTTAATCTTTCATGATCTCATGGTGTAGACAAAATGAATTTTCCAGGGATAATGATCCGAGAGTTGTTGTATTTATTTTTGGCATATGTTTTATAATATATTATCTCACACTTATATTTGAAAATAACACTTTGCTAATTTGTAGACTACTTTGCTTCTCCTTAGATCTTGTTTAAAGAAAATAAATAAATAAAATGCCATTTTTTTTTTGAGCTTTCTATTTTAAACTTGTTAATGAAATTAATGTCTGTGCCCTGCACGTGGATTCCCTCATTTTAAATACTTGTGCAAGGTCGCCTAGTAAGTAAGTGGAGGAGCAGGTGCGTGGACTCCTAGTCTTCACTTCAGATTCTGGGTTTTTATGCCATAGCAGTATTTTGAGAGGCAGATGAAGCCAAATGCATTAGGTAGTTATCAGTAAATTAGTACAAACAACGTTGCTAATGGAAATCATTTTGGTGGAACATTAGTGGCCTTTTCTGTAATAGAAAAATCTAGTTCTTTCGTTGGACAAGTATTTCAGCCTCCTTTGTAGAAATATGTAGCTAAGGCTCCCAACAATGGGACTAGACTGTAAACTAGGCTTTACTTGGAATTACTAACCTTATCATGGTGTTAAAAACACAAACTAATCCAAATTATATAAAGAAATACTAACTACAGTTTGCATAAAACAGTCATTTTTATTGGACCCTAGGTTTTTCCTCTAGGTCAGTGGTTCTCAACCTTCCTAATGCCGTGACCCTTTAATACAGTTCCTCATGTTGTGGTGACCCCCAACCATAAAATTATTTTCGTTGCTACTTCATAACTGTAATTTTGCTACTGTTATGAATTGTAATGTAAATGTCTGATAT
>CAUYPK010125350.1:0-15705 GCA_963574355.1 Loris lydekkerianus | reverse complement strand
CAGCATCAATGTATAGAGTACAAAATTCTCCATCGATCAGTATATACCACGACACAGTAGAATAAATATTTATTGAGATATGGAGCTACAAAAACACATGACATTAAAACGGACAAAACTTTTGAAACAACCTAATATTTGGGCGGCTGAGGCAAGAGAATCGCTTAAGCCCAGGAGTGTGAGGTTGCTGTGAGCTGTGACGCTACAGCACTCTACCTAGGGCAACATAGTGAGACTCTGTCTCAAAAAAAAAAAAAAAAAAAAACTATAGCCATGGGGAAGAGTACTTTTAAAAAAATTGTAGGATATAAAATGTTTGAAAATTATAATTTTCATTGGTGCCTGTGGCTCAAGGAGTAGGTGGTGGGTTCAAACCTGGCCCTGACCAAAACTGAAAAAAAAAAGAAAAGTATAATTTTCTTCTATGTGTGCAACCACAAAGTATGGGGGGGGGATATAACAATCAAAACTAAATTTTTTGTAAATAGTCATTATATTTCTTTAAACTATCTTGGGCAGCGCCTGTGGCTCAGTGGGTAGGGCACCAGCCCCATATACCAAAGGTGGCGGTTCAAACCCGGCCTGGCCAAACTGAACAAAAAATAGCCTGGTGTTGTGGTGGGCACCTGTAGTCCCACCTACTCAGGAGGCTGAGGCAAGAGAATTACCTAAGCCCAAGAGCTGGAGGTTGCTGTGAGCTGTGACAGCACAGCACTCTACCAAGGGCGACAAAGGTGAGACTCTGTCTTTAAAAAATGATAAATAAATAATAAACTATCTCAATGCCAGTGTGTATTCTACAAAAGAGAATGGTTTAATAAATTGATTTAAAAAAATAAATATCAAACATGGATACAATTTTTTACTACTCTCTTATTTCCTAAAGATGCTGAATTTTGGCCTCAGCAAGGACTAGCTCTTGTTCATCTCCTCCAGAACGTAAGCTTTACTAGAGGGCAGAGATTTTTCTTTTTTGTCTGATTTGTCCACTGCCTGTTGCAAATGCCTAGAATACTGTCTGGTTCATATTAGGCACTCAACTATTCTTTTTTTTTTTTGAGACAGACTCTCACTTTGTCATCCTGGGTGTGTGTAGCTGGCTCCTTAGCCACTTGAGCCACGGGCGCTGAGCCAGTTTTTCTATTTTTAATAGAGACAGGGTCTCACTTTTCCTCAGGTTGGTCTCGAACTTGTGAGCTCAAGCAATCCATCCACCTCAGCCTCTTAGAATGCTAGGATTACAGGCATGAGCCACCGTGCCTGGACCAGCAATTAGTTGTTATTTGTGTTTCTTGGGGGGTTTTTTGCAGTTTTTGACCTGGGCTGGCTTTGAACCAGCCCTCCCATCCCCTATCCCCCCCCCGTATATGGGGCCGGCACCCTATTCACTGAGCCACAGACACCGCTCAACAATTAGCTTTTTAAATATACAAATATATGTGTATTCCTAATGCCTACTAGTGTCTAGCACAGAAATATGCTAAGTGCAGATGAATGAAACAGAGAGAACCTCAAATATCAAAGCTAATAAAATCAAATTATCTCAACTATAATAGAATACTATTATACTTCCCCAATATGAGACACTTTTAAAACACCAATAAATCAACATTTGATTCATAAGCATGGACGTGTATTTCTTTGTTTGGTTTGGTTATTTTGTTAATCAGTCTCAGGTGAGGTTCAAACTAGCCACCCCAGGTGTGTGGGACTGGTGCTCTAACCATTGAGCTACTGCACCCAGCTTATTTCTTTGATTAAAAATATTTAGAAATGGGGGCGGCATCTGTGGCTCAGTGAGTAGGGCACTGGCCCCATATACTGAGGGTGGCAGGCTCGAACCCATCCCAGTCAAACTGCAACAAAAAATAGTCAGGCATTGTGGCGGGTGCCTGTAGTCCCAGCTACTTGGGGGGCTCAGGCAAGAGAATTGCCTAACCCCAAGTGCTGGAGGTTGCCACGAGCTGTTATGCCACAGCACTCTACCAAGGGCGACAAAGTGAGACTTTGTCTCAAAAAAAAAAAAAAATTTGGTAATGATATATATGCTTTTTTGCAAGATAAATGAGAAAGGCAGATTTGTAATATGATTAGAACTATGTAAGATAAAATACACATAAATAAAAAAGACTGGGAAGGTTAAATATGTCTGGATAAATCATGAGTGATTTTTCTTTTCTTATTCATATTTTCTGAATTTTCTGTTACCCATGCATTGCTTTTATAATGAGAAAAAGAGAAAACAAAAGAAAAATACATAGATGTAAGTATAATAAAATGCTAACAGTAATTTAATGAGGTGACGAAGATATGGGTTATATTACTAAAAATTATTTTTTATTTTTAAACCTTCTAAAATTATATTGTTTGTTCATTCTATGAAAACCAATTTAAATCAGAAACTTTCAAGAATTTAATTTGTTGTGCAGTCTGAGATACACTCTGCAAAGTCAAATATTTATCAGTTACTTAAAGCACACAGCAAGTGTCAAGTTTTGAGAAGGGAAACTTGCCAGTTATCAGTAAAAACCTAGTTGTGACTTCCCAGAAAGTCTCCAGGAACTTTTACCTATAGGCACCAAAATATGCCCTAGAGTGCTCCTCCAGGGGGAGGACAAGATGGTGGAGGTGCAAGGATGCATTCCTTAATATTCTCCTAGAATTTCTATGGCAGGAATGATTGATGGATGATATATAATTAATTTCACCTGACAAGCATAAAGGAAAAATTTCCCTGAGCCACTGTAACCTGAGCTAATGAAACCCTATTTAAGTAAGGGTGTGTGTTTAGACTGGATCTTACTTTAGTGACTTAGCCATTAGTAGGAATTCATTGTTTACCCTCAGGATTCTTATCAGTACTTAGACTCTGTTTAAATGTGATTTTCACCTGATTGCTCAATACGCTCAGTGTTATATGATTTGGAAATAAGTAAAAACACTGAAAGATCACAAAAAGCTAATCTCAACTATCTAATCTCCTTAAAACTTTATGATTTTCTCTTCCCTTTCAGGATGCATTATGGTTTTCTCTGAAGAGATCCTATGCGCAAACAAGACACCTGTTTCGGGTCTTGTAAAATACCAGATCTTTCTGTTTCCTTAAAGGCTTTTGGAGATTCAGGGTACGTCACAATGCTCAAACATCTTGCCTCAATTATCTCTCTAATTCCGCAGGGGCAACATCATTCTGGGGTCTGCTGCCCATGAGATCCCTCTAGACAAAGTTCTAGAGCATCAGATGAACTCAATGTGCTCATAAGGAATTTTTGGAGGGGCAGGGATCCAGGAGATCTGGGCTTTGGTTGCACTTTGCACTATCCCTAAGACTGGACAGACCACCCAAATTTTAGGGATATCCATTTCCTCATTTGTTAAAGACAGACCCAGAGTAAATGACCTCCAAATGTCTGTTTCAGTTCTAAAGTTCTCTGACTCAGAAGAAATCCCTCTTGAAGGTCAATGGCAGGAGGGTCCAGGCTGGATTGGTGGCTCTTCCTTCACAGTGAGAGAAAAGGAACTTAGGCAGAGTTTAAGTCTCAAGGGAAATTTGAGATATCTTCACCTAGTTCTACTCTTTAAAACTGAGAAGTGAGAGTGTAGATTCAATAATCCTTGAAATAAAAAGGCTAGATGCGTTGGGTAAGTTGGCATTTGTCTTTCATTTGGCCAATTGGAGCTAAGGAACAAGCTCACAGCCTTGCCATGCAGAAATGTTCATGAATAATGAGGGTACTAATGACTGAACATCAAAAGTGTTGGTTTAGGCCAGGTGAGGTGGCTCACACCTATAATCCTAGCATTCTCAGAGGCCAAGGACAGTGGATTGCTCGAGTTCAGAAGTTCCAGACCATCCTGAGCCAGAGGGAAAACTCATCTCTAAAACTAGCTGGGTATAGTGGAGGGCACCTGTAATCCCAGCTACTGAGGCAGCCAAGAAAAGAGCATTGCTTGAGCCAAAGAGTTTGAGGTTGCTGTGAGCTGTGACGTCATAGCAATCTACCAAAGCGACAGAGTGAAACTCTATCAAAAAAAAAAAAAAAAAAAGCTTTGGTTTTGTGAGCCCTCAGTTTTTGGCATCTTTGAGAACCTTCCAAGCAGAGACCTAGTCTGGGACTGCTGTGATATCACACAATGCCTGAAACATGCTTTAAGCCCCACCATGGCCTTCACATATCCCCTCTGCCAGGTGCGTTCATAGAGGAGACACAAATCTGTGGGGGGGCGGAGGGAGGAAGGAGCATTCTAGGAGTCACATGCTTCCACCTCTTTGCCCAGGAGCTACCTGACAGCTTGCCTCTCTGATCTCCAGGCTATGGAAGGTTTATTTGATGTCTGTCGACACATCCCAACTTTTTTTTTTTTTTTTTTTTTTTGACACATCCCAACTTTGATGGACAGCTTACATCCCTCCCTCAGCCTTGCTCAGGACCCTGGCTGCCTGCCTTCTGCATTCTGCCACTGCCTTGGGGACCTCAGAGACATGTGCTCAAGTCAGGCCTTGTTATTTTTGTTTGTTTGTTTTTGGTTTTTTGTTTGTTTGTTTTGAGACAGAGTCTCACTTTGTCACCCTTGGTAGAGTACTATGGCATCATAGCTCACAGCAAACTCCAACTGTTGGGCTCAAGTGATTCTCTTGCCTCAGCCTCCTGAGTAGCTGGGACTACAGGCACCTGCCACAACACCCGACTATTTTTTATTTATTTATTTATTTATTTATTTTTATTTATTTTATTTATTTTTTTTTTGCAGTTATTGGCCGGGGCTGGACCTGAACCTGCCACCTCTGGCATATGGGGCCAGCGCCCTACTCCTTTGAGCCACAGGCACTGGCCTCCACCCGGCTATTTTTAGAGGCGAGGTCTCCCTCTGGTTCAGGCTAGTCTGGAATCTGTGAGCTCAGGCAATCCACCCACAGCCTCCCAAAGTGCTAGGCCCTGTCTTTGTTTTCTGCCTCCTGCCAAAAGATTGCTCTGTGTCATCAATCAGCCCCAAATTCCAGTCATCCTATTTCCTAATAAATGAAATCCAAATTTCTTTTTCTTTTCTTTTCTTTCTTTTTTTTTTTTTTTTTTTTTGAGACTGAGTCTCATTTTGTCACCCTTGGTAGAGTTCTATGGAGTCACAGCTCACAGCAACTTCAAATGCTTGGGCTTAAGTGATTCTCTTGCCTCAGCCTCCCAAGTAGCTGGGACCTCTGGCGCCCGCCAGAAACCCACCAGCCTTGGTGCATGTGGCTGGCACCATAACCACTGTACTATGGGCACCCAGCCAAAATCCAAATTTCTTAGTTCAACCTTCAATGTTTCTTGTTAACATCCTTGCCTCCAAGCTCTCCCTTAACAAATCCCAGTCACTCTAATTCAAATGGAAAATTACCCCGAAGCAATGCAGACTTAACACTCAAAACACACTCTTTCACACATATACACTCTCACACTAACATACTCTGTACCTTTGTGACCCTTCCCAGGGGAAGTGGACCTACGTCTTCCCTCCTCTGAATTGCTATAAGTTTCTGTCTCACACTTTGGGGCTATTTACCACGTTAGCACTCTCTAGCTAAACTCAGTTATTTTGACACAGGTTTCTTCTCTAGGTTGTGTGCTTCTCCGGAGACAAAGCATTACTAACAGTTACTTTTGTTTTACCTTTGTGTGTCCATAGCAAAACCTATGCTATGTGATAGGTTCTCAATGAATGCTGAATAAATAAAGGACACAGATCAGCCAGATACTGCATACTGTGTACTGACATACAGGCCTGGGCTGCTAAGGCGGAAAGCCAAGGTAAGTACTAAAAATTGGAATTCATAACTTGAAAATAGCACACTTTTCCTTCTTTTTTTTAGAAACAGAGTCTCACTTTATCACCCTTGATAGAGTGCTCTGACTTCACAGCTCACAGCAACCTCCAACTCTCGGGCTTAGGTGATTTTGTTGCCTCGGCCTTCAGAGTAGCTGGAACTACAGGCACCCGCCACAACGTACGGCTATTTTTTTGTTACAGTTTGCCCGGGGCCAGGTCTGAACCTGCCACCCTTGGTACATGGGGCCAGCGCCCTACTCACTGAGCGGCAGGTGCTGCCCCACACTTTTCCTTCTTAAAGTGCAAACTTCTTTCCAATGAGGGATAAACTGTTTTCATAAATCAAGATGGTACATCTGAGCCACGTTCTTCTGCCACAGACATTTAGGACAACCTAGTGAAACCCAGGAACCTTCTCAGCAGGTAAATGCAAACATATATGTGCATACAAATACCTGTGTACAATTTTTACATTATTTGGTACCCCTTTTATTTTACTTTATTTTATTATTATTTATTTATTTTTTGGAAACAGAGTCTCACTTTGTCACCCTCAGTAGAGTGCTGTGGCATCATAGCTCACAGAAACCTCAAACTCTTGGGCTCAAGTGATTCTCTTGCCTCAAATTCCTAAATCGCTAGGACTACAGATGTCTGCCACCGCGCCCGGCTTTTTTTTAGAGACAGGTCTCACTCTTGCTCAGGCTGGTCTCAAAACTCATGAACTCAAGCAATCCATCTGCCTCAGCCTCCCAAGTGCTAGGATTACAGCCACAAGCCACTGCACCCGGCCTTATTTGACACTAATTTTACATTCATAAAAGTTGCTAAAATAAAAATACTGTAAGAAACATCTATATACCCTTTATGAAGTTCACCTATTATCATTTATTTTATCATGTTAGCCCTCTGGCTAGCTCATTCTTGCACTGTATATGTGTGAGCTTTTCCTATTTCAGGGTTAGTTGCAGATGTTAAGCCCCTCCCCCCCCACTTCAGCGTGTCTTTCCTGAGAACAGGGATATTCTCCTATATTGTCACAGTAATCATCTCAGGAATCTACGTGCCTTTAACTAATGCACTGTTCCTCTTCCAGTTTTGTCAGTTGCTGTAATGGTATCTATCTTTTGTGGCATTGTGTTTTCTTCCAGCACAGGACCTGCTCGTGAGGCTACAGCTCCCACGATGGGATTGGAGTCTTTATGAGACAAGGAAGAGAGCTAGCCTTCTGTCCGTCTGCCGAGTGAGGACACAACAAGAAGGCGCTGTCACCCAGGCAGAGGGCTCTCACCAGACCCACATCAAACTGTCACCTCCATCCCAGACTTTTAGCCTTAGAGCGTGAGAAGTGTTTGTTGTTTAAGCTCCTGGTCAGTAGTATTTTGCTATAGCTACCCAAGTAACACTTTAATAAGTATTCAGCTGAGGTAGGGTGATCTGTGCCCAAAGTTCCAAAAGAAAAGTAACATGACCAGGCTTTTGGGGTTAGATTGGGATGGATATAACATGGACAAACATCATTTTTTAATTTTTTGAGACAGAGTCTCACTCTGCTGCCCTCCATAGAGTGTAGTGACATCATCACAGCTCAACAGCAACCTCAAACTCTTGGACTCAAGACATCCTCTTGCCTCAGCCTCCCGAGTAGGTGGGACTACAGGCACGCACCCCAATGTCTGGCTAATTTTTCTATTTTAGCCAGATGTCTGACTAATATTTATATTTTTCTCTTCAAAAGTGAGACAGACAGGGTCTTGCTTTTGCTCAGGCTGGTCTCAAACTCCTGAACTCAAGCAATCCACCCACCTCAGCCTCCTAGAGTGCTAGGATTAAAGGTATGACCCACCTCACCCTGCTGGGCAAACATCTTGTTTTTTTTTTTTTGTGACAAAGTCTCACAAGGGTGTGCGACCAGCAACATCAAATAATTGGGCTTTAGCAATGCTGTTGCCTCACCCTCCCAAGTAGCTGGGACTACAGGCACCAGCCACAACACCCAGCTGTGTTTTGGTTGTAGTTGTCATTGTTGTTTGGCAGGCCTGGGATGGGTTCGAACTCACCAACTCCAGTGTATGTGGCTGACCCCCTAGCTGCTGAGCCAGGACAAACATCTTAACCTCTCTGTGCATCAGTACCTGCTTATGCAAACAGGGATGATAGCCAGGTAGCTCAGTGGTGTGAGGTGTAAGTGAACTAACATGAGAAAAGTCCTAGGCACACAGTAGGTACTACATGAATGTCAGCTGTTACAGAAAGATTATCAGTTCTCGGAGCAGTCTCCCTTCAACATTTATCCAAACCCAGCCAACCTATGTCAAAGTTGAAGTTCCTGGCACGTTCGTGGGACCCTCAACCTTGTTCCCAGGGATGACCCCTTTGTCGGGGGCCCAGCCATGCTGACAGGCAAAGCAACGCTGCTGCACATGGGAAGAACTTCTCATCTGCCAGCGCTCTCCAGATTCACGAGTGGACTCACGCGGGAGAGAAGCCTTTTGTGTGCAACACATGCGGTGAGCTTTTACCACCAAGGGCAACTTGGAGGTCCACTACATGACCCACGGGGCAAACAATAACTCAGCACACCACGGGAGGAAGCTGGCTATGGAGAACATCATGGCTCTGTTAGACATGGACGGAAAGAGTCTCAGAAATGTTTCCCCAGGAAATCCTGGCCCCTTCAGTGAACATGGACCCCATTGTGTGGAACCAGTGCACCAGCATGCTCAATGGCAGTCTGGCCATGAAGGACAATGACATCTCTGTGATCCAGAGTGGCAGGATTCCCACCCTCCCAGTTTCCCGTGAGTAACGCCCCTGCCTCCAAGATGGAGGGTTCCCAATCAGGGGTCAGTGCTGATGTGGAAAAGCCAGGTGCTACTGACAGAGTTCCCTAACACCAGTTCCCAAACACCAGTTCCCTCACTTCCTGGAAGAAAACAAGATGGCAGTCAGCTAAATGAAAGGAGAACTGGCTGGAAGGAGAAACACAGGCAGAGCCAAATGTCTATGGAATATGCTCTTCTCATTTTCTTTCAGAACCCATCTCTTCCTCCTGTTTTCCTTTTTCTTCCTGATATGCAAATGATGTTTACTAAGGTTGTGACCACAACCTCTGGCAGTCTTACAATCACAAGTGTTGCTATGCTGCTTTGCAAAAAATAAAAATAAAAATAAATAAAAATAAATTTTATAGCAAAACAGACTAAATTTTTTTTTAATTTTGGAAAGAAGCAGGTCTTGCAAAGTAGCTTTGTTACTTGTGATGAACTATATACTTAGAACCTTGTACAAATGTAGAGTGACTTTTTCCAAAGACTGTTACCTATTGTAAGGTAGAACAGTTGGAATTACTGAACCACAACGGAAAAGACAACTACTTAGCCTAAGTTGAGGGGAGGGGTCCTGTGACTTCCATGGTAACTGTGGGTAAGTGGACAAGGTCTGTCATCAATCTATTTAGGGACTTGTTTTATAAATGCCCCTAGCCCTGTCCCTATCTTTTTTCTTTCTTTCTTTTTTTCATTCTTTTTCTTTTTTTTTTTTACATGTACTTTAACAGAAGGAAAAACAACTAAGGTTGTAGAATTATAAAATTCCTTGGACCTTTGAACCTTTAGTAGGATGCCCTCAAATGGACTTATTTTAGTCCTTAGGGAGTCAGTGTGTGTGTTGCTGCTTATTTAAATACAGTTCATTTGGAACCCCGGGAGTGCCAATGTCCTCCCCACACTTCCTGGATGCCTTCGTCTTCCTGAACATGAGAAGAGGTGGGCACCTGAGCGGGGAATCTCAGGTGACTTAATTTTAGTTTGCCAATGCTAATGAAGAACTGGGTTTTCATTCTTGAGAAGAAACTTGTGCACGGGTGTGTTTCCTATCACAGGCTCACATACTGATTTGTTGAATTTCCTTGGTATGACTTACGCCAGGTAATTATGAAGATTTCCGCCTCCCACCCCCACCCTATGAGTATTTCATGAAGGTTACGAAGTTGGAACAAGTAAGTCCTGGGTGTCAAAGCTTTATCTACCTCATTTATTTTTTTATTTTTTGTAGCCATAGTCTCTATTTTCCTATTTTATGACCCCTGAAGTATTCCCAGGCCCTGTCTTAAACCTCAAAGTTGACATTGATGGAACCAATGGACCTTTAAGATGTTTTTGTGATTTCCTTGTAATCTCCTTTTGTAAAAAGAAATCTCCTTTTGTAATCTCCATTGAACAAATGATGAAACGTTGTTCTAATGGTTTAACTAGGGAGGAGAAAGACCATAACTTCTGGGCAGAGAGGTCTTTCCCCTCTCTGTGGAAGGCCCTTATTAAAAAGTGGATTAAGACCATTACCCAAAGTCTTGTTTCTTAGTTATTGCACCTGACTTTAGAATATTTTTTATTTTATTTTATTTTATTTATTTATTTATTTATTTATTTGTTTATTTATTTATTTATTTTGCGCCAAGTTGTGCCTTTCCTTCTGGAATTTGAAGTGAACACAGTAATAGGAACTGTTTACACTGTGAAGTGGATACTGTTAGGTAGAACACACTGGTGGCTTTCTCACTATTGAGCTGATGATGCCTTGTGAAGGTATGACCTACAGAGAAACCTCTGTAGCTGTACCTGCTGATGCCATCTGTCTGTTGGAAAATAAATTTTGAATGTTTTTTTTTTTCCCCATGGAAAAATAAATAAATAAATAAAAATTATCATTCCACAAGGTCAAGGATTTTGCTGCCTGATACACTCCCATTGCCTAGAAGAGTACCCTGCACAGAGTAAGCATGAGTCACAAGAAGCAACTAAAAAATGCAAAGAAATCAGAAAAACCCTTGAATTCTCCAGCTGATACACAACTTCCTACTTGGCTTGACATTGCTGGCAGCTGGCTGAGAGCTCCTGGGCCGCTAAACTCTTTGAGGAATGCTTTGCTTCTATCTACTGGGGCAACAGTTCCTAGTTGGGGCTTTGTTCCCTTATCACAGGACAGGGAAAGCAAAGGCCAGAGGCAGGCCCAGCCAGCCAGGGCAGGCTATTAGAAAAGCTGCTCCAGTCCTCACCTCCAGAGAAAAAGGAACATAACTATGCTATGACCCTGCCCAGCCTGCTGCCTAAAAAGAACAGTTTGACCTCTGGGTTTAATTACAATAAGTTGCAAGGTAGGGTTCCCAACCAATAGGTTTTTTGAAGAGATTGTGGGTTAGCAAATACATAATCAAAACAAGCACTGTCTGTTAATCAAATAATCAATGTGTCTTCTTTATATATTTGCTATGTCCCCAGCAGGCTTGAGGGGAGAGAACAGTATTTCTGAAAGTACTATTTTCCATCATTGCTGGCATCCTTAGAGAAAAATGCAGCTTACTGGGGCTCACTTGCAAACAACTAAATTAGCTTTGGGGGAGGGGGTAGGATAAGAATGGGGCGATGAGACAGAATAGAGCAGGAATCTACTTTTTTTTTCTTTTTTTAAATTTTATTTTATTTTTGAGAGAGAATCTCATTTTGCCCAGATTAGAGTGCTGTAGTGTCAGCCTAGCTCACAGCAACCTCAGACTCCTGAGTTCAAGTGGTACTCTTGCCTCAGCCTCCTGAGTAGTTGGGACTACAAGTGCCCATCATAATGCCCAGGCTAGTTTTTCCATTTTTAGTGGAAATGGGGAGTCTTGCTCTTGCTCAAGCTGGTCTCCAACTCCTGAGCTCAGGCAATCCACCTACCTCGGCCTCCCAGAGTGCTAGGGCTACAGGCATGAGCCACTGCACCCGGTCTAATGGACATCTTAATTCCTTCCAAGTTTTGACAATTATAAATAAAACCATCATAACATCCATGGAAAAGATTTTTATGGACATAAATTTTAATTCATTTGAGTAACTATCAAGAAATAAGATGCCTGAAATATATGATAAGAGTATGTTTAATTTTATTTTTTTTGAGACAGCGTCTCAAGGTGTCACCCTGGGTAGAGTGCCATGTCATCATAGCTCACAGCAACCTCCAACTTGGGCTCAAGTGATCGTTTTGCCTCAGTTTTTCTTTTTTTAGTAGAGACAGGGTCTCACTTTTGCTCTGGCTGCTCTGGAACTTGTGAGCTCAAGCAATCCACCCACCTCTGCCTCCCAGAGTGCTAGGATTATAGGCATGAGCCACCTTACCCACCAAGAGTATGTTTAATTTATACTGTGTTGCAGGTGGTGCCTGTGGCTCAGTGAGTAGGGCACCAGACTCATATACCAAAGGTGGTGGGTTCAAACCCAGCCCCTGCCATACTGCAACAACAAAAAAATAGCGGGGCACTGTGGCGGGTGCCTGTAGTCCCAGCTACTCGGGAGGCTGAGACAAGAGAATCACCTAAGCCCAAGAGCTTGAGGTTGCTGTGAGCTGTGATGCCATAGCACTCTACTGAGGGCGACAAAGTGAGACTCTGTCTCTAAAAAAAAAAATAATTTATACTGTGTTGCAAAGTGTCTGTACTATTTTGCATTCTCATCAGTATTGAATGAGAGTTCCTGTTGCTCCACATCCTTGCCAGCATTTGGTGGTGTTGGTGTTCTGGATTTTGTTCTTTCCAATATATGTACAGTAGTATCATATTGCTATTTTAATTTACATTTCCCTGAGGTACATATGATGGTGAATATCTTTTCGTATTGCTTACTTATCTGTTTACTTTCTTTGGTGTTTAGGTCATTTGTCTGTTTAATCAAGTTATTCAATTTTCTTATTGTCAAATTTTTTAAGAATCCTCTGTATATTTTGGATAATAGTATTTCATCAAATGTGTTTTTTGCAAAAATTTTCCCTCAATCTGCAGCTTGTCTTTTCATTCTCTTGAGGAATCTGCCTTTTTAACCAGCTTACTCATGCATGTATTAAAGTTTGAGGGTCACTGACACCTGAGGGACAAGGAAATATTTTCTTCACTCATCAAGGCATAACAATGACTTTAATTTCACTTGTAAACATGATCCTATAAATATCAAGTTATAAATGTAACTAAAATGCACATAGGCGAGTTTCACAAAAAACTTACCTTTATCAGCTCTTGTCTAAATTAATGAAAATGAATAGAGCATTAGAAAAAGTCAGGAGACCTAAGTTCTAAAGGGAACTCTACTTCTAATTAGCTATCTAACCCTGAATGTGTCTTTTCCACCATCTCTAGACCCCAGTTTTCTTGGGTATGAGATGATGGGGATAAATGAGATGAGCTTTAAAGTTCCCTCTGATCCTGTGGCTTCATTTTTCCATCAAAGCGAAGACAAATAGCGCATTGCTATTGATGAAAAATCCTGAGTAAATATGGGCGGTACGTATTAATAAGAAGTACCTTGGATTTAGCATCTCCTAGACTTTGAGTAACCATCTTCAGAGGCAGGATTTAATGCAGACTTCACTGATGCATGAATTAAGCAAGGTTAGCATCCCCACCAAAGTGCCAGTGTAGTCGGTAAAACAAACCCAGATTGATAATGGCTAAGTGTAAATGAGAAAGTATGTGTGTGTGTGTGTGTGTGTGTATACACAATTACGTGTAGGGCAGAATGCTGAGAATTTCAGACACAACAGACTGTGTGAATTCAAAAAGAAACAGAAATAGAAACCATCAAATAGCCAGATGGCTGAGCTTTCTATTTTTAAATATATCATGAGTTCTGTGGGAGTGTGTCAATGAGTAGAACTAAGGAAAAAGGGGTAACCTTCAGTGTTTTTTAAACAAAACAATATCACATGGGGTATCAAATAGCAAGGAAACTATGCAATGAAATGAAAGTAGTGAAAGCTTTTAAGTCCAGCAGGCCCAGCCTTTAATATTACACCACGATTCAAAGCTCTAATCAAATGTTCTTCATGCTTAAAGCTACAAGTTATGTACAATGCCTGCAATATTTCTAAGAAACAGCTAAATTAGTAGGTGAAGTTACCTTTCCCCCCTCTCATATTTCCACACTTTACTTCTTTTCAAATGTCCCAATACAGTCATGGTGTAGCTACAAAATGTGACAGAATAAACACATTCGTGGGTCATCGATGAGCCAAACTTTGTGAAACATCTAAGAAAATGTGTTTGGAAAAGGACTGCAGAGTTTAGAAGAATTTTAGAGTAACTCACGAATCAGCTAACCCAGTCAAAAGATTACTCACTTAAGAATGATATAATTACTTTCAGTTTGCTTAAAGCCAGGGAAAAGTTGACACAGCGATTAAAGGAAAATGGGTGAAAAAAATAGAGTTACATTATACCAACTAAATTCAGGCTGTTCCAAGGAATAGGCCCAAGGCTTATTTGAGGAAAGATTATCTTGACAAATTGGATAAACATTTTCTGCATGACAGGACGCTGATGGAGAGGCTGCTCTGTAAGCACACCTGGTGGTGGTTTGCTTCGTGTTTGACCAAGGTGTTCAGCTGGCCCGAGCGCTCCCAGGGGCTTTGTTTACTGTTTGGCAGGTAGGGGCAGAGCCAGGGTAGGCCTTGGTAACGGTTGTTGGGCTCTGCAGATGTCTTACCCCACCCCGGCCCCACCCCCGTCTCCCCATTTGGGCTAAAACAACTCTTGACTAGACCAGTCCACAAAAGTCAGCACCAGACTTTAACAAACAGCTATGCGTAAGGACGCCTGCAGTCTAATGTTCCTAAGGCAAATAAAAATGGCAAATGCAAATAAATGCATCAACACCCCACTCTTTTTTGGCTTCTTTCCATAGTCAACTGGGATGGAGAGGTCAGGTCCAACACAGGGAATTACTATGGATACAAACTTTCCAGCACACTAATCATCCTGCTACCAGGGTGGAGAAAGGGTGAAGTTGGTTCTTTTCTACTCAAGGCCTTGTTTATCTGGGCCCCAAAGACTGTGGATACGGGGAATTGGTATTTTGTGGCGATGCCTGTGTTCTCAAATCACCTGGCGGTCTGCTGCTGCCCTGAAAGTGTGTTTTTGCCACGACTTGGCATCTTTGAGGGATGGATTCCTAGAATTGGCCATTTGATATTTTCTAGTGCTGCTTATCATTTTGGAAGGCACAAATTTGGGAAGCATCATATCCCAAAATGTCAGTAGACAGTGTGGAGATTCCTACTGCATTCAGGCCTCCAGATGGAAATGAACAGCCCTCTGTGAGGTCAATTTTGCATTTTGCCACATTAGTTTGGTCCAGCCAAAATTGTTTTGTGTCAATTGCTTTTATGACTAAAGTCAAGTCAGAGTCCAGTCAGTGAGTCCAAAAATAAATTACCTTGCCACATATACTGCTTAGGAATTACATTAGAGATAACAGGGGTTTTAATGGGTTCATCCTATAAATCCTTGGGAAGTCATTCTCAGGTGCCAGGATCTGAAGCACGCCGTGCAATACCCTGTGCAGAAACTTTTTCTTTTGTAATCCTTTTTTTTTTCTTTTTTCTTTTTTTCCTATACATTCTCATTGTGTCACCCTCAGTAGGGTGCTGTGGTGTCACAGCTCACAGCAACCTCAAACTCTTGGGCTCAACTGATTCTCTTGCCTCAGCTTCCCAAGTAGCTGGGACTACAGGAGCCTGCCACAATGCCTGGCTATTTTTTTGTTGCAGTTGTCATTATTGTTCAGCAGGTCCAGGCGGGTTCAAACCCATCAGCCCTGGTATGCCCTGGTGTATGTGGCCGGTGCCCTAACCATTGATCTAGGGGCACCGAGCCTACTTTGTAATCCTAAAAAAAGAAACTTTTAATTTAATGGTGCTGGGTGAACTGGCTGGCAACCTATAGAAGGCTGAAACTGGACCCACACCTTTCACCATTAACTAAGATAGACTCTCACTGGATAAAAGATTTAAACTTAAGACATGAAACTATAAAAATACTTGAAGAAAGTGCAGGGAAAACTCTTGAAGGAATCGGTCTGGGTGAATATTTTATGA
>CAUYPK010125348.1:0-18895 GCA_963574355.1 Loris lydekkerianus | reverse complement strand
GACAGAGGACAGAACATGCTCAGTGAGCTTTACGAAAAGTCGCACTTAGCACTCTGGGTCTTTAGAGAAGTTCTTAGAATTAGTAATAACACCAAGTGCTTACGGCCCTCATTCAGGGCAGGCACAGAGCTGAGGGATCTGTGCACGAGACTCATGGGATGCTCAGACCAACGCGGCAATAGGTGCTCTCGGTATTTAACAGACGGGAAACTGAGGCACCGAGAGGTTAAGTAACTCCTCCAAGGTGGCTGGTCCGTGGCAAAGTAGGACACAAACTTGTCAAGGCAGAGGTTATAGGACGCTGTCCTGGCTGTCTGTCAGTGGTAAACAACAAAAGAATAGTCTACTATAAATTACTTTACGGCTGGGGAAAGGAGAGATGGAGATTGCTCAAGTGGCTCAGAGGTATTAGCTGATGTTCTCAGCATTGTCAACATCTGTGGCTCCCAAATTCTGTACCTTCCAAAGCAACCTCAGCCATGTACCATGTACCACCTCGGTCAGGGACAGACCACATATATGACAGTGATCTCGTAAGATTGTAATGGAGCTGGAAAATTCCTAATATCTATTTATGCCTTCATGATCCTGACCCTGTGTAGGCCTAACCAAAAGTGTATGTTTGTGTCTTAGTTTTTAACAAAAACAAAAAGGTTAAAAAGTAAAAGATAGTAATTTTTTTTAAATAGAAAAATGCTTATAGGATAGGGATATAAAGGAAAAATTTGTTTGTACAGCTGTACCAGGTGTTTGTGTTTTAAATGTTATTATAAGAGACAAAAGGTTTTTAAAAATTAAAATGTTTATAAAGTAAAAAAGGTACAGTAAACTAAGGTTAATCTTTTATTGAAGAAAAGTATTTCTTACAAATGTGATGTAGCCAAGGGGTGCCGTGTGAATAAAGCCTGCGGTGGTGTTTGGCCAGGTTCTCAGCCACACTTGATACTCACTGACCCACCCAGAGCCACTTGCAGTCCTGACATGCTAAGTGCTCTGAACAAGTGTACTATTTTTTACCTTTTATACCATATTTTTACTGTACTTTTCCTGTTTAGATACACAAGTACTTCCATTTGTGGTTTACAGCCAGTGAGCAATGGGCTGCTGTGTGGCCTGGGTGTATAGGAGGCTGGGCCATCAGGGTTTATGTAAGCGCTCAAGGCAGAAATAGCGTAAGGACGCTTTTCTCAGAAGGCATCCCTGTTGGTCAGTGATGAATGACTATATATGCCATTTAATTAGGGCCTTCTTCATACCCAAGCCCTTGTGTCACCAGTGTTTAGGGCTGAGATGCCAGGCCTGGTATCAGGTGGGGAGAGCTGAGGGGTTCATAGCACCTCTTGCCGGGGTGGGGGAGGGGGTGTCTCTGCACATGTCGTCCAATAGTGATGTATATTCTGCGTTTCCCTAGAGCTGGCCCTGCTCGCAGTTTTGTTGCCCCCCCCCCATATAGGTATTTATTGTCTCCCTCCTCTCCTGATCCTAAACTCCTCTGTTTGTCATAAAACTTAAAACCCCAAACCCCTTGGAGGTCTGAGGCCTCCTCACTTCCCAGTCTTGCCCTCACCTGAGCTCCAGGCAGCTTATCCATGGCTGGCCCCACGGGGCGCCCTCAGCCCTCCTGCCTCCTACTCCCTCCCTACTCACGGCCTCCCCCCACCCTCCATCACCACCCTCAGCTCAGCTCAGAGGTCAGCTTCCAGGAAGTCCTATCTGCACACCGCCTCCACAAGTCCTCCCACATGCCAGAAATCTGGTTTCCTCCCTGGGTTCCCATAGCATTCATAGCTTGCTTTTAGAACATTCTCTATTGTATTATTTGTATACATGTCTTCTCAGGGATACCAGCCACACTGTGAGTTACTGTAACTTTGTTATTGGTAACACTGTCTTTCCTTTTTGTAGTATCTTGCCAAGGTCTTGCATCTAATAAGTATTTAGAGTTTGTTAAGTTGAATAATTTATAGCCTTCAAAACAATTGAGTTTTAACACTGACTCCTTAAATAACCAGCATTAAATAACAGTGGTACAAATGTATATCAATAAGAACTCCAACTCCTGAGTCTGGCCAGTCTGTTGTTAAGAGTCAGCGCTGTGATGGCAGACACACCTGGGCTGATTCCTGGCTGTGGAATCTTAGGCACTTTCTTACCCTCTCTGTGCTTCAGTTTCCTCATGGATACAGTGGGAATAACAACAGTACCGACCTCATAGGGTTGCTATGAGGAGAAAATGAGTCAGTCAGTCCGTGTAAGACCCTAGGAAAGCTCCTGGCAGGTAGGAAACACTCAGTAAATATCAGCCCTTACTCAACCTCAAGACCAGTTTCCACCTGTAGAAAAGTCTGGGAAATGGACATTTAGATACTGTAGTTACCAACTCCCACCAGTAGGAGGCAGCAGTCGCTAGGTTTGTGGTCCTTTCCCTTGGACATGGAGCCCAAGGATAAGAGAGCTGAGCTCTATCTATCCTACGGTGTTGGGGGCAGAAGTGCTTCTACAGATATCAACAAAATCTCACTTTGAAAGGTCACACAGGGCCCTCTGCACGAGATTGTGTGTGGGAGGGACATCTAGCAAGTTCCACTGTACCTCCTTCTCTACCCATCTCCTATATGGAAAGGGCAAAGGTTATGGCTGTGGTGGGGAGGTGTGGGATGGTGCAGAGAAGAGTGGGCACAGGGACATGGGAGAAAGAAGCTGGATTTGTAGCTGGTGATGCATACATTGATCTTGATTCCACACTTTCTTCCAGGATTAGCACAAATATATCTACCCATCCTGGCTCGTATGGTCTCCTCCCAAACATGGGATCTGGTCCACGTGAAATCACCTTCCTATCAGTTAGTACCTTTATTCCTTCCTCCAGCCAGATTGTTAATCTATTCCCTGAGACCTGAACACGCCTAGCCCATTCCCAAGCCTGCCTAATGCTTCTGATGCTCCTAGGACTAGCTCACTTCCTCCGAGAAGCCTTCCCTGAACGCTCTGGTCTGGCAAGCTCCTCCTCCCCTCAGCCTCTTCCCCTGGCCTTCCCACGGTCAGGCACTTTCTCCAATGCTGCTTTCGGGTCACTTGCCTTCTCATGTAGCTCCGTGAAGACAGGGACACTCTTTATCTTTACCTTCTCAGGAATCACCAAAGAGTTCTGCATGGGGCTGAGGAGATGTTGACCACAGAATGACTGGGGAAGGGTTGGGTAATTTGTAGGTGTGCAAGTACCAATGGGCAATTCCTTAATCTTCCATATAAACAGAGAGAAAACAATTCTACTTGAAATAAATTACTTTGCCCCTGGGTTTGAACTGATGAGCCATTTTCTCCAATTTGGTAATCAAAATATGGTAACTGAAAGTTGCCACCATTAGGTCTTACATAGATACTGTACATTACTCAAGCAGAATGTACTTTAAAATTTTTCACTTGTGGGCTGGGCATGGTGGCTTATGCCTGTGATCCTAGCACTCTTGGAGGCTGAGGCAGGAGGATCTATTGAGGTCAGGAGAGGTTGAGATTGATTTGAGTTAGGCTGAGGCTGCAGCACTCTAGCCCAGGTAAGAGAAAGACTATCACAGAAAAAAAAAATTTTTTTCTTTTAATTTGTGGTTGACTTTATTTATTTAGTATCTAGTAAGTAAATCTATTAGAAGTTAAATTATTGGCCACCCACTCAAAGTTCAGCAATGAGCTGGGCAGGAAGGGGCCCTCCTGGGACGTGAAGTCTAGTCATTTCCCTAATTTGATCATTCAACAAAAATTTCTTGCACACTTACAAAACACCCAGCCTTGAGCTACGTGTGCTCCAGGGACAGAAAACTGAATAAGAGGACATAGTTCCTGCCCTTGGGGAGCATATTACCCAACAGAGGAGACAGCTAAGCCAGGTCCAAGTCAACAAGTTCAGAGCCTCTCAGAGGGTTTGATGAAGGTGTCAGATACGTAGAATCACTAAAATGCTGTTTCTGAAACAGTAATGCTATGCATTTTAAAGAGCAAAGCAGCAGGAATATTTATTTTGAGAATAAGGAAATGTGAACGAACCCTCATCTTACCCCTAAAATCTCTCACCTGGTCTCTGCTACTTTCATTCTCTTTTGTTAGAAAACAAAATATTCCGTTTCATAAGAGACACGGCTCAGAACTGACACGTGTCCTATTCCTGATGGGAGCAAGGAAATACAGACTAAGACCTAAGACACGCCCATTTTATCAGTGAGTTGACCAAGGCTCCCGGGGGAAGGCTTGGCAGTGTGGCTGGGCTCAAAGGCGAGTCAGAGGAGGTGGTGCTGTTCCAGCCACACCTCCTGGTTTCCAGGCCTCCTGCTCTCCTGGCCTCCTCCATTCTAATCTGCCTAGCAGCCCAGGACACCGGTCACAGGCATGTAGGGCCCCCTGCTACCTTGTGGGTCCCAGCAGGATTAACTGTCATGAAGCCAGGTCGAGAAAGGCTCAGGAAGAGCTGCTTGGAGCTGCCTTGATGTGGAGCACCAGGGCCCGGCCATGCCTGGCCAATGCACAGGGTCAGCCTGCCCTCCTTAGACACCGCCTACTGGAGGCCGGCCAAAGAGCTTCAGAGTAGATAGTAGACTGTCTAAGCCAAGTCTAACCGGAGCTTCAGAGTAGCTATGTGAGTGGTAAAAGAAGCATGACTTACACCTGACTGATGCCTCAGAAGTATGAACAGGGAAGCCATTCCTTCCTGACCTCCTGACACCCCCTAGAACAGCTGGCCCAGCTGTGCATGGACACCTGTCACATCACAAGTGTGCCATCACAGCTGCTGTCAAGATTCAGGAAGAATCCCATATGAGCAGATTTCTCACGATCCAGGATTCCCCAGCGAAGCCTCACATCCCCATGCCCCCAGTCCACCCTCCACTACTCCTCTGTCTCTTTGGAAAGGGTGCCGGAAAATGATGGATGGGATTTTGATGAATCTTCCCCCAAATCTCCACTGACTGGAATGTGTGACGTGGGATCTTCTCATCTACAAATGCTTTGCCTGGGGTCTTCATACTCTACCCTCTTTCCCTCCTATAAAAACCTGATTTTAAGAAGGGAAGAAATCAGGTCACCAGCTTGGAGAAATACACAAATAAAAGTGCCTTAACATGGTGCTTGCCTGTTAGCAAAGGTCAAGAAACCTGCTAAGGAGAGCCTGTTGCAGGCTGCATAGAACACCGGCAGGAGGTCTCAGAGAGGAGAGCTCACACTTCACTGTAAAAACCATACCAGGTTGGAGGCTGCCTCTCTTTTTCCAGTTGAGTCACCCGGCTCCGTCCGGGCCAGGCTGGAGGGAGAACCAGCCCAGGCCACCAGCACATCCTTCCCAGGGGGACCTTTACTGTCTACCTGATTTGCCACAACTGGACATTTGTAGACTAATGTCACAATTTGTCTCTTTGTTTCACATATATTTCTGACCCCTCATTTTCCCTGCAAGTTTATCCGATGTAGAAACCACGTCATCTTCCCTGTCTCCTTTACCCAAGGTCAATGCGATTATTAACAATGAAAATGATTTCTGTGTGGCCTTGGAATGACTCTTTGCATCTGATGAATCAGCAGATCCAGTGTTGAAGGGTTTCTACTTGCAGTGAAATCTAAAGCCACACCTAGAAGGGACTGGGCTCATTTAACATGAGACTAAATTCGGCCGGGCCCAGACTAGGGAGGCCTGCCTCAGTCCTCCGCTCCTACATGGAATTCTCCAGCCTGGGAATAGTCTATACCCCCATTAGAATAGGCAGTCCCCTGTTA
This sequence comes from Loris lydekkerianus, assembly GCA_963574355.1. Classification (NCBI taxonomy): domain Eukaryota; kingdom Metazoa; phylum Chordata; class Mammalia; order Primates; family Lorisidae; genus Loris; species Loris lydekkerianus. The sequence continues at coordinate 13,135 of CAUYPK010125348.1, read as the reverse complement.
CCCAGCCAGGGATTCCTTACCACCTAAAAAGTGGGAGTAAACAGGGCGCAAGATGACGACCATGCACCAGGGAGTGGAACGGATGCCCTCTCATTAAAGCAGAGCTCTGCAGCCAGTCTTAATGAGGAAGAAAACAGAAACGCTGCTGATCTGTATTTTGCAGATACGAAGTCAAAGTGTTGTTTACCAATTGTCGAATTGCTACACGTGAAAGGGGCTAGAAGTATGCCTACAGCTGAGTTCAGAGTTAGATTCACTGAATAGGAGGCCTAAAAATCAAGGCTCCTGTTTGCAGCGGACAGGCCAAGAGACAGCTTTTCTGTGCAGTCCTCTGCATCCCTCCGCATCCCCTGGTGTTCCCCAGCCAGTGAGTAGAGTGACCAGCAGAACCGCTGCTTCCATGCAGTGCAAAGAGGACTGATGTTCTACACTGAATAAAGATCCACCGCTCGCCCCTGCTGCCCGGGGCTATTTTCCAAGCCATCCAAGCTGGCCTCCCTGGCCACTCACCACTGGTCTGAGTGCTGAGACCTCATTGATAAATGTATTTATCCTGAATTAGATGCAATTCCCTTCCAAGAAGTACAGCAAGGCAGAGGATAACAAGGACACAGCTTGGTTTTGTAAGTTTTATTTAGGAACACACCTTACATCAAAGAGCTGGCCCTCGAGTGCGGGTGCTGTTTCCTACTAAAGAGGGGACAAAGCCCAGCACTCCTTTGTTTTGTTTCCACAGCTCAGGAACCCGGCTTGGAGCTGCTCCTCAGCGCCAGCCACTGGACTGGGCAAGATTTTAGGCAAGGCGTGTAGGAGAATGACCCCCTCACCCCCCACTGATCCCAACTCTAGGGCGCTCACATGGGCGGCAGAATGTGGACATACCACGCAGAGAGCTGTATAGACAGTGAGTGAGACGCGTGAGGCCCCAAGGAAGGACATCAGGCTGTCCCTGAATCAACACGACATGTATGGCCTCGTAGGTGTAGCTCCAAAGAACAGAGAAAAACAGTTCACACAAGCACTCAGTCTAAGAGGGTTGTTCAAATTTAAATTTCTCTTTACTGAACTGATCCAAACTGGATGAGCATTCATATCCCAGCCCAGGTGACGTGGGTGGAACCAAAGCATGGGCCAGTTTCTGGCATTGACCACAGGCCAGACACCACTCAGCACGACCACACTGTATCACCTGCCCTCAGACCCACCTCGGCAAGTGGACACAGGTTATATGATAAACCCCAGATAATTGGAAAGACGAGGATCCCAGTTCAGATCTGGGTCATGCCAAAGCCGGAGGTCTTTGTGTGAAGTGGGTGTAGATGAGCCTGGAAGAGCATGATTGAGGGTCCTGGGAGAGCAACCGGGGCTTCACCAGGCCATGGACAGCATAAGTCAAGCCAAGTGACCTCAGAAAAGGAGGACATCCCTGTAATTACCTTGCAGACACTGCTCTGGGTCAGAAAGCCCCTGTTCCTGCTGCTGCCTGGACACACTGAACCCACCTGGACACACTGAACCCACCTGGGCACTCGAGTGGGGGGCCTGGCCACTGCGGCAGAGCCCCCGGGCTCCCTGCAGAGGGCGTCCCCTTCCCATCAGTAGCAGCAAGAGCCTGCAGTGTGGGGACCATCTGCCTGAATGGGAAAGGCTCTCAGTCTGGACAGGAGGGTTCTGCTGGAAGCATGTGTGCAGAGGCCACAGGTGACAGCAGACATGGCCTTCCCTTGCTACCTCCCAACTGTTGAGAATTAAGGTTGTACAGCTGCTGTCAACTGCCCATCAGTTTTGGAGTTACAGGCTGTCATGTTAAGACTCTAGTGACAGGACAGGGGAGGGCTGGGAGACTGAGAGAGGCCTGAGGCACCATTTGCAGACAGGCCCTGTCCTCTTCCCAGGCAGAGGCATAGTCCCCTGGGGGTGGAGGTGTTGATGCTCAGCTGCTCATGGTAATTGAGCCAGGTGTGCTGGACCAGGATCCAGGGGAGAGGAAGAGGGCACACAGAGGGGGTGGACCACTGGGCATTTAGGGAACTTGCTTGACACCTCCCTAAGCTGAGCCCTAGTTCAGGTGAGAGGGACTGGGGAATTCAGAGGGTCTGTGATCATAAGGGAAGGTGATGAGAGATTCCTCCAAACACAAGAGAAACGTAGCCAAAGGTGTGAGTAGTGCCCCAGGAGGGTGAGTTTGTGGAGCACAGCATCCCCCACAGCGTTCCCACACCATATTTGTTCCCTGGAAAGGCCACTCCTTGGCCACCTCACTCGGGAAAAGATGCTTGTATCTCACAGAAGTTGGGGGTGTCCACAGAAGCCTTTCAAGATGGTTTAAACTTGCTAGCCTGGAGCCTGACACGTACCATGATTTTAACAGTCATGTTTAACGGTTAAGACTTCAAGATTGCAAAGTAGGTGTGTCATAAACTAATATCCAGAGTAGGGAAGGGGGAGAAGAATCATGAATGGGACCCCAGTTTGTGGGAGAGTCAAAGATTTCAAGTCTCCAGTGAAGATGCGCCTGCTGTGAATGTTGTTCACAATGGTACATAAAGTTACATTGTGTCTAACTACCAGGCCCATAGATGGATTTCAGCGCTGTGCCTCCATATGAGGACCCAGATGGATCCAGCACTTCCGAGTGCTACTGTCTGTAATGGGCCATGACCTGACTAATTCAGTCTAATTACTGTCCTTCCAAAGACATATAAAAGGAAAGCTGATCATCTTGCCAGTTGATCTGTGTTACTGGGTGTTTAGTTTGAGAATGTGCAGTGTCCTGTGAGCACATCCACATCCCAACCACTGCAGACCCCAGCTGGCCGGTTTGATAGTGGAACTGTGATTCAGCACCTTAAGTCTTGTATGCACTTGACCCAGTCAACAGAATTGAAGCATCTCCTGGAGGTAGGGGCAATGTCTTCATCCTCTCAGAAACTACCCCCTGCCCACAGACCCACAGACAGTACAGTGCTTTGCATACAGTAGATGCTCAAAGAGTGACTTATATTCTACCCTACTTGTCACGGGACCACACCACCCAAATACCAGTAACAGTCATCAATGACATTAAGGAGTCGGTGTGAATCACACTAACCACATCTCTAACTCCTGGCCTGATTTAGCTCAGATTTGGCCTCAACACAGCTCTTACTAGCCTGGCTTCCAGATCATAGATCAAACAGAGACCTACTGGATGCCTTCTGTGCGCCTGACACAGAGATTGGTGCTGCAGTGTAAAAATGAACACAGCAAGGTGTTCCCAACATAGAAAGGTGGACAAATCACCAAAGGACAAGGTGACAGGGGTTAGAGGCAGAACAGGTCCCTTACAGCAGCGATTCTCAACATGTGGGTCGCCACCCCCAAGAACTGCAGCATTAGGAAGGTTGAGAACCACTGCCTTGGAGGAAGCCTAGAGCAGAAGGCTCCGCAGGGAGGGAGATTGGAGTCGGTTCTGATAGACAAATAGGAGACTGCAGTGCTGGGAGGAGGCCGTTCCAGTGGCCCTTCAGGCAATGTCCTGAAGGCAGGGCAGGTGTGGGGGCCGTTTCAGTGGGGGACAGAAGTGTCTTGAAGTGCAGGGCAGGCGTGAAGGACATCAGGGGATGCTGTTTGACTTTGTAAACCCAACTTGACAACAATTAGAGTAGAAGACACCTCTACTTTGGATGTAGTATGTTATTTGTATTTTCATGGAATTTCTAAAAAAAAAAAAAAAAGAAAGAAAGAAAGAAAAAGGTGAATCTTAGACATTATGGAGGACATAGAGCTCTCCGAAAATCTATCTTTTAAAAAGTCAAACTCTGCCCCCTTGCCCTTAAAGCCACCCTCAGGCTCCTCTTTGAGAAACGCACACACAGCGCCTACTGCTGTAGCCACGACACCCCTGGGCTACACTCCCTGCCTCGGCCCCCACCTGGTTTCTCTTTGGAGCCACTCAAGTCCCTCCTACCCAGAAATGTGCTTTGAGAGGGAGATTTCCCAGCACTGAGTTGGGCAGCCTTCTAACAGATGGTCTATGAAGAGGTAAAATCAACACATATAATTGAAAAGAACATGTGTGTTGACCCATACAACATGCGAGATTAGTGTGTGGAGACAGGCCAGGCGCTCATCCTCCCCTCCACCGTTCACCCCGTCAGCCACCTGTCTCCTCCAAGCCTCCAGTTCCCCATCTGTGAATAGGGGTTGAGGATTCCTGCCCTCTTCACCTGGGAGATGAGAATTAAAATCAAATGAGATGATGAGAGTCAAAGTGCTTTGAATTCTAAACCTGATAACTATGTATTATTATTATTAGAGAAAATGTAGGAGAACAATAGCGTCACAGTAGGGGAAGTGGTATTTTACTACAACTCAAGAACAAACTCTCAACAGAGAAAATAAACATGCCCAGTAGAGAATAGTGTCTGTCACTGTCATTCGTTACAAGGTATTGCAAATATTTTTTACTTTTATTTGTTCGTTATACAATCTGAGAAAAGAAAAGGACCCTCCGTATAATTCCAGGTGAAGGTCAAGAGCTCTCTGTTTTGTGGAGTGAGATCCTTCCAGAACACTGGCTAGCACAGAGCAGGTGCCAGCAATGTTTGTTTCTGTCATTAAAGAGTGTGCTGATCTTGGAATGACTCTGCCAGGATGAAGGGGCCACATGGAAATGATGGCAGGGTCTCCCTCACCGCATCTGCTCAGTGGCCTCCCACCCCCAGCCCTCCACTGCTTCCACCACCTGCTGCTTTTTCCCATCACTCCACAACTTTGCCACCTGACTGCAGTCAGTGAGGACAGGACAAGACAAGTCCAGATGACCTCAGTGGAGAGCCAGCTAAGCCAGGCACACGCAAGTGGGCTATCGTTCTCCGTATCTGTGAAGGCTTGTCACTCACAGCACATGCGCCACCCCGAGGGCTGCAGAACTGAGTGAGAAGGCAGACAGACAAGCAGGACGTGAAGTGACAGAGGCTTGCGGAGAGAGCCATAGGTGGTTTCTGGGTTGAATGTGGAAAGGCACATTCTGAGCACACAGAGCCCTGCCAGATCAGATGGCGATGGGGAGTCCTGCAGCCTTGGATGCCTAGAGGTGGTGAAGCATACGCCTTTTAGAAAATTTCTCAGGCAGTTACATGGAGGATGGCAGGGGAGTTAAAGTCTGAGGCAAGAAAAACATCAGAAACTATTGAAGTAATATGGCAACATGCCACAAGACCACAAACGTCAGTGGATTAAAAAGAAGTAAATGAGAAATATTTCGAAAGTAGAATTTGGACATGTGGAGAAGGAAAAGTCCTTGGAATGAGGCAGACCTGACTGTAATTCACAGCCCTGGTGCTTGGGTGCTGTGTGGTCTGTGGATTGTTTAACCTCACCAAACCTCAGTTTTTTCATCCGTCAAATGGTTCTAATTGAAATAGGAGTATTAAAAGGATTGACTAAGGAGAGTAAAGAGTTTAACCCAGTAGGCAATAAATATCAGCTCTACTGAAAGAAATGATAACTTGGACAAAGAATGGGGTCAAGTTTGAAAATAAAAATAATAATAAGGGAATAAGCCTCGATCAGATGCTGTGGAGGCCTAGTGTTGACAATAAAGCTTGTACGTAACCTAACTGTGCGCACCACAGCTTCACACAGAGGGCCTCCTCAGACGGGTAAATCTGGGCTGTATGGAACAGAGGACCCACATCTGCAAACCTCAGGCCCACCAAGAAAGGATAGTTTGCAGCTCAGGCTTCCCATGACTGAGATCAGTTCAGTTGGTGCCTAATCACCCCCTCATTACTTTATGCCAAATGCAGTCAGATGCTGGGAGCTTGGGTCAGAGGGCCACACATTGGGCATACTCACCTAGGAGGCCTTACCACCCACATCCATGGTGCACCTGCTACCCCTCTGCCCTTCTGCCCTGTCCAGCCAGGAGCTGAGTTCAGAGAGGCCTCCATAAACAAGCCCTTTTCCCATGTACAATTCTGAGGAGAAGATCGGGTCTCAGTAGAGCTTGGCTGGGCAGCATTTTCACTCTGACAAGCCACCAGCAGTCCCCCTCAGCTGGAAATTCATCACCGTGTGGAAAGGCAAGGGCAAAGTTGTTTCCGTTCACTAAGTTTTGCTACGTCACTTGTTTCCTATTTCAGTGCATTTAAAAAATTTCCCCTAGGGTGCGCACACCCAGGCGCCTTTGTTGTGAAACATGGTTAACAGGAGGTGCTTTTTTTTTTCTTTCATGACATCACCCAGTTTAGGTCTCTGTGTGGGTCAGAAAAATAAAAGCCCAAGAACGTGCACAGGGATCTCAGATAAATGCACAAAGGGCAGGGGTCTGGAGGAAAGGAGAAAGAAAAGAAAATCATGGCCAGACCCAGACCCACACGTACACCAGCTCTGAGCAGAGTCAAATGCTCACAAAAGAAGCTTTACCTGCTTCCTGCCACTGGCCCTGGCTCATTACCTAGGTGTGCCTAGTTTTTAAAGCTCAGGTGAATAATTATCTGGCAGATGTCAATATGTTACTCTCAGTTTGTTTATAACACCTTGTAGAAATATCCAGCTGTTTTGCCCACACCACCAGAGGTTCTGTACCAGCAGAATGTTTATCTGCATTTCAGGTCTGCAGATGGCTGGGCTGAGAAGCCAGCGGTCAGAATGTTGCCCCCACTGTGTTCAAATAAATGCTTAGAATGAGTTGACATTTCATAGAATTTTAGTTTACTGAGTTTTTAAATAATTGGCAGTAGCGTTGGGCCCACGTTTTCACGTGGTATTAACGGGCTGTCCCCGTGGACTGGGACCATTTTCCGCAATCCCCTCCCCTCCCTATCACTCACCGGACCCATTCCCTTTACTCACCTGGGACCTGTGGGCTACACAGTGAGGCAGGCTATGCTGGGTGTAACCAGACAGACAATGCTTTGCTCCATACTAGTGAGTTATTTATCTCTTGAATGTATGGAAATAACAGGCATTTTTCCAAATCAATTCAGAGAAAAGCAGATGTTTAAAAACAGAACAAAGGATTCTAGTTCCCATGCCTTAAGCTTTGAGTCCTGATCTCTCTATCCTAAATAGTTAAGTAGCCATTTGCAAGAGGTGAAACACACCCCCTGCACAGCCGCCCAGGCCTTCCCCTGTGCCATGTCACGGGCCCCCTGCGTGCGGAGAGAGTGAGGTGCAGCCGTGGGAGGTGTCTGGTGGGTGGAAAGGCCAAGAGGCAGAGCAGGAACCAGCCATCAGAGTGTGAAATCAAAGACTCGTGCCACATCAGTGATGTGGGGAAAATACTGAGCGTCAACATTTCTTGTGTTCGATTTTTAAATGACAGAGACATGTCCTTATGCCCCAGCACAGCTTTACTCAAATATCACATTCTGATGAAACACAAGTTTCCCTGTATGAAAGAGCCAGTGTCTCTGTCTTTAGAATGGACAGAGGTGGCCATAAGCAGTTTAAGTACTAAAAAAGAAGGCAAGGGGCAGCCCTCCTCAGGGCCTAAGCCCACTGTCCCCAGGGATTATCAGGTAAATAACCAGGAAGAGAACAAGCCGTGGGGGCAGTGGGGATGAGGAAATTCTAGCATTGTAGGAAGCACAAGGAAGGTACTGGACTCTTGAATTGTGACTGCCTGAGTCTCACAGGTGACTTGTATTCTGCCCTGCTCCTAACTCACTCCCTGGAAGAAAACCATTCATTGAGTCATTTGTTTAGATTTTGTAGGGCTAAATCCAACCCTTTCAACCTTTAATTAAAGTTCTGCTAATTAAATAAGTCATGGATTCCCTACTCACATGTCATAAATGAGTTACAGTGAAGCCACAGTACTCAGAGCCACCTCCCCACTCAGCATAGCTGGACGTGGCCTTCATGGGCCGGCCAACCTCTGTTGACCTCACCATGCAGTACAACTGTTATCATGTTCTGTGTGTGCTATGATGTGGAAACATCTGGGAAGTATTGCCTCAGGTTAAAGTTCCCATAGAAATCCCTTACACTGACATAGCAGGTGACAATTAGCTGTTCCCTGAAGTAGGGCCAGTAATTTGAGGTGGTTTGCAGCACTTTATTGTAAATCCATTTCTGTGAAGTTCAAATTTTCAAAAACAACCTGCAGCTCAGCCTCTGGGCCATTTTTCCTGCTCATTCCCTCCCAGTTACACTAGGCTGGTGGTGCCCTGCCATTTGAACACATCACCATGGGCCATGACTCTTGGGGACTGATTCTTCCTCTCCCTCCCCCAGGAAGAGCCCAGCATTTGCGGACACTCTGAAGCAGCTGTTCCTGCAGCTGGACTTGCCCCAGGAGCACCCTGAGCCCATCCCCCACAGCCCTGTGGTGCTGACCTAGGGCCCCAAGGCCACTAAAAGCCACCTGTTCCTCTTCAGGGACTGGCTGGTCATCGCCACGCAGAGGTGAGTCGTGGACCTTCATCAACTTCTCCACTAATGCTCAATTTCTTTCCAAGGCCCTGACAACCACCTGAGGATGCTGCAAGGGACCCTGTGGCTCCAGCCTGCCCTGCCCTGTAGTTTCAGGCATTTCCGGGCTGCAGGGCTGACAAATGAGGCTGAATTCCTGTGATGAAATCACACGGGTAGTGGGGAGGACAAGGGAGGAAATCCATCATTTACAAAAAAGCCTTGAATGAACTTAACATTTTGGTTTGATAAAAAGTGATAAAAGTGTGTAATGTGTTCACAGCAATAAATTTGAAGTCAGAAATTAGAAACTTAATAATGGAGCTAACATTACCTGTATCATTTTTCTCTTTGGGAAGTACAGCCGTTATACTTATTCAATATTTGCGATAGTTCAGGGGAGGATCAGTCTGTAGGCGAGCAATGTTAGTTTCCTCTCCTGGAGAACAGCTGTGTGCACCCTGGCCATGTCTCCCTTGATTTCTTTCCTGTTCCCTTGAACATACACACGTGCATACATGTTTACACGTGTGTATGATTTCTTTGTGTTCCAAATACATATCCAATCCAAATCTTCACAGTTCTCTGAAACTGGGAGTCCCACCCATCAGATCTTTAGAACTGCCCAGGTAATTAATTGTAAGGCCATTGTTGAAACTCTGAAAAATTCCTCTATTCTAGGAGCTCGGGGTTATTAACTGGACCAAGGGAGGGTTGCTGCCTAGGACTGCATGGGTCGGAGAGAGAGGAGAGGAAGGCCAAGTGGCCCCCTCCCCTCTTACAATTTCTCTTACATTAACTAAATGAGAAGTGAGACCAAGGGTCACCAGTATCTAGGTGACTCCTTGACCTCCCCTGGGGGTAAGGGGCCTGGGAGTGTGTGAGGGGACAGCAGAGTGGGGAAGCTGCCAGTGGCAACGCTCCCTCCCTTGTCACCTCCCTGCCCACACGCATCTCCCCACGCATCTGCCTTCCTGAGGATCATGGAGCCTACAGGAAAGGAAGGGTCACCTTTCCTCAGGACCAGGGCCCAGGGCTCACATAGGGCTTCCAAGGTATCGACCCAAGCAAGGAGCAGCAGCAGGAGGCGCTGGAGAGGCTGCCCGCTGGCTTTGGACATGAGAGAACATTCTGGGTATGAGTGAGAGACACAGTGGCCTCAAGGATGGGGGCCAAGCCATGGGTCTCTTCCCCACACGCCCAGGCTCCAGCTGGAATCCCCAGGGCAACAGGGGGTGTAGGGAAGAGTCACATGGCTTGAGGGGTTACCACGGAGGCTGAGCAGGGCCTTATGCAGATGGCTGTGATTCCCAGCTTTGGAGCCCTTTAATTTCCACAATAAAATTGAGAGAGGATCACTAGACCAAGGCTAGTCGCCAAGATGCTGGGGATGGCACTGCCAGTCAGAGCACTGTCTTAATGGAGCGCATTCTAGCCATACACACAGGCTTGTTAGTCCTCACAGCCCATTTTACAGATGAAGATAGTAAAGCTCAGAGAGGTAAAGCACTCCTCCACGTCCTGCAGAGAGGAGGTGGCAGGACAGGACTCACGGGGGCTCCTGTCTCTCCAGCTACGGCACCTGCCATGTGGAGCAGCCCAGGTCCTGCACGGGAGCTGCCGCACTTGAGCCATGTTGCCCAGTGTTTTGTGTGTTTTTTGAAAAGAAGCAGGTCCTAGCAATGTGAGGACCCCTCTAAAAACCCCACACTGGTTAAAGAAAAGAGGCGGTGGGGTTTATCAGAGAAGCTTTGAGGTCCCCTGGGGAAAATACTGAGGTTGGCAGTTGGCAACCCGGTTAGTGTAGAATGGAGCCCAGAGCCGGTGAGAAGGACCAAGTTTGCAGGGACCAAGCTACCTGTGAGGGAGGGGGGCAAGAAGTTTGCCTGGAACATTAATTCTGTTTTGTAGAAGAAGAGCATTTGCATATTTTTATATTTTCATTTAATTTCCCATGAAAAGTTCTATTTTAAGCTTTGGGGGGAAATGTGCCACATTTTAAACAAACTCTCACACCTACCCACCACCACAATTATTTTTTTAGATGCTTAGAGATTTCAAAGAATTCAGAACTCATCTGACATCCTCCCCACCCGTATCCCAGTGAGGGATGTGTTGTTTTTAGAGAGTTGAGAAAGCCCCAGGAGACACAAACAGCAGCTGGGGAAATCCTGCCTGCCTGACAGGAGGAAGCCTTGTTACAGGCTCCAACCCAGGCCCTCGTGCCTCGAAAGATACACAGGGCTCTCCACAGGGGCGTGGCCCAAACCACCCCAAGCCTGTGTCACAACTCCCTGAATTCCGTCTCAAAAAAGGGTAATCTTGCTCACCTGAAATCAGGATGAACGGAAAGGATCAGTTAGGGAAGAAACTGACAGTGAGGAGATGGACAGCTAGCTGCTGGCCACCATAGAGCACTGGGCCACTGGGCCCCTCCAGGAACATACGGCCACCATAACCAGAGACCTCACCAGGCCAGGCCCCTTGGCTTCCTTCTGGGAAGCAGTGGCTGGGAATTTTCATTCACCACTGCCTAGAAAGTGTAAGGACCCCAGAAATCCTTCTCTTTTACTTCCCCATAGAGCATGGTGTTGGCCACATGCTGATTTTTTGAAGACCGTTTTGCTTATCTGTGGTGTCCAATATCTCAAAAAGTATCCACAGAACTTTTGTTTTGCTCTTTAGTGTTTACACATTTAATGTGTGGCCCTAGGCAAGTCACTATTCCAATCTGCAGCAGAAAAAAAGAGACTCAGTATGGTGGCCCTTTCTAAGAAGATAGTTTAGAGATCCACATACTCTCCACCTATGGAGTCCCATGAACCACCTTCATTCCTCAGATGGACCTGCCTCCTGCTGGCCTGCTCTGTCCACCTGGAAGGCTACACTCGCTCTTCCTGTAGCCAGTTACCCCTACTTGGAGACATGGCCCCTGTGTTGTGGATTAAAGACACGCTCTGGAACTACTGCTGTGACTGCAGCTCTGGGTACCTTTGCTTCCTCATCTGTAAAATGGGCAGAAAAATATTACCTTCCTCACAGCATGGATTGGGGTGAGGACTAACAGAATTGCTACCCTACGGAGTTCAGAGAGCTGGCACATGTGATCAGCATGTGAGTGGAGGCCGTTTTGAGACCCCACCTGAATCACTAAAGAGAAGGGAGGAGAAATCTGAACTTCCTCCCCCAGCCTAGAATGTATTACCTGATCACTGCTCTGTTGAGGGTCTGCTCTGCCCAGGGCATTCTGCCATACCTTGGAGGTGTGAATCAGAGAATCCAAGTTCTCAAAGACTTTACAGTGTACTAAGGAGATTGAAAATAGTCCAGCCTCAATAGACAAAGGAACGAATGATGACTATTTCGCGTTCTTCAGTTTGTGTATCGTTTTGAATTCGAAGAGCGAAACTCCTATGTGTTTGGGAAATTTAACCAATTTATCTAATTTTAGAGTAGATTCTTCTACTTTATGTTTTCAAGATGTACTTGGTACCATATTCCAATATGTGTAATGAGAGACTGTGTTGACCGAGTTTTACAGTATTTTTTTTTACAAGATTAAGTATCTGATTTTCAAAGTCTTGTGGAGTTATAAGCCATGTGGTTATTTTCCGGTCTGGGTGATTAGTTTCAATGAATGCCAGTCCATTGACCATAATAACACACCCTGTGCCTTCACAGCCAAAGGGAAATGCTTTTGGTTGCTTTTTCCTATAAATAGTAAGGAGACACAGAGAAGTATTTCATAACTGCCCAAGTAGTTTTGAAATATCCTTTACCTTGAGGCAATAGCCATTTGCAGTTGATAATAACTACCTCAAGATGGCTATAGAATTTGCAAGACAAGACCCTTTATTGAAAAAGTAATAGCAGTTTTAGTATAGCAAGAGCAGAACATTAAACCAAGCACAGGGGCCCCTGGGCCTGGGGACCTGTCAGACTGCACAGGTCACCTGCCCATGAATCTATGGCTTTAATGAATTATAAATCACTGAATGTATTTAAGGAACTTCCGAGCTTAAGACCTTTATTTCATAAACATTTACCAATATTTAATATGCATTCACTTTGCTCTGTATAAGTTCTTATTTCTTTGCCAAAAATCATATCTCAGAATAAAATATAGCTTCAACATCTTTTTTTTAAAAGAAAGTCATATAAGTGCACTTCTTACATTTTCTGTGAATTTAAATCAATGGCTTTATTTGTTTTAAGCTGAAAATGTGAATTCAGTATAGATTCCACTAAGTGCTCTCATGCCATGTTGACGTAACCTGCCTTTCTCATTTTACAAAGGCTAAACTTTCAACCAACCTGATTTTGAAGAATTTAGATTGCCTGTTCCTATGACTAAAATAACAGATACATATTTATTTCCCTCTCCTTGGGGAAACTTCCTCATTGAAATTATCCAATGCAGCCATTTGGAAAGAGAAATTTTAGGGTTCTCCCAGAGAGTGAAACTGCTGAATATTGCAAACATAACAATGCGTTTAACTTTGTCCAGCCTGTTTTAAACTCTTTACTTACAGCAATTCATGCCATCCTCACAAAAATCCCCATCAGGTAGGAAATAAAATCCCAGCACTTCTGCCACCAACACATTTGGGCCACATGCAGGAGGAGGGAAATGAAACTTTACCTCCTGAGAGAAAAAAAGACCAAAACGATGTGCGGGTATGTAGATTATACAATGTAAAACCATGACGAGTGAGCAAGTGTGAAGAAAAAA
>CAUYPK010125347.1:0-17586 GCA_963574355.1 Loris lydekkerianus | reverse complement strand
AAAAGATTAACTATTTTCTGAGTTGAATTTGAAAAAATAAGTCCTACCCCTGATGAAACTTTTGGGCATTATTTTTTATGCATTAATAGACGCAGTACATGGTAGTTATATTGCATCTTATTAAATTAAAAACTTTTTTTTTTTTTTTTTTTTTTTTTTGCAGTTTTGGGCCGGGGCCAGGTTTGAACCCACCACCTCCAGTATATGGGGCCGGCGCCCTACTCCTTGAGCCACAGGAGCCACCCTTAAATACAAATTTTAAATCAAGATACAGAACTTAGTATTTTGTAGCTAGGTAAAATCTAAACTCCATTATTTGACTATGTTCTGGATTGCTTCCCTAACTTTTTACTGGTTCAAATGAGGTTTTCAATTGTAATTTGAGGTTAAAAGAATCATTTTGCCAAGTTTCTTCTGACTAATTGTTGTTCAAGGGTCTGGAATGTATCACCATGAATTAAGGTCTATCCTACAAGGACAATGTGACTTTGTCTTTGAGATCTGTTTCTGTCTTCGTGATTATAGGCAACCTAAGTACCTCTCCCTGATGAAAAGAAAAAAACACATCTCCTAGGGAAAAAGAAAGAGGACTGAATCCAGTCATCCAAGGTGGGGGAAAATATGTTTATTAAAGCTGATTTCTTGTCTTTTATTTAGAATAAAATAAAAAAATATTTTTAAATTTATAAAACACACAATCTGGGTATAGACACCAGACTGATGTAGCTTCATGAAAAATATCAAGTGGTAACCTCTGACAACTGAGTAGAAATAGAAATGTCCATTAACCTCAACAGAAGTGCTCATACCTGCTGCTATTTTCAGAAATTAATAGCTACCCTGGGGCATTTTTAAACTTACATACAACATGGAGTGGGATTTTTCCTACAATGATCGCCCTGGTGTTTCAGAAAATTCTAATTAGCAACTAATTACCATTCCTCCTTGTCATCACACGTCCTCTCGCTGCTGTTGTATCTTTATATCTTTTTCCATTAGGACAGAGGGAGGCCCTAATACGGACTGGAGGCACTTTTGATAATGATGTAGCCCAAGGAATGACATTGCACTTGCTGCGACTTCTATAAGGTGTAACCATGTCCAGACCATTAATGGGCTCGATCAAGGTAGAACTGCAATTAAGCCCTTTAAATATGCTTCCCACCTTCTTATAGCCCCCAGGGGCGGGAGGTAGGGCCCTCTACTTGGCATTCATTGGAATTCGATTAGTCCTTAGAATTCATTACTACTCATTACCAGTTCACCCATTTTGTATGTCGCAAATTCCTTCTGTTTAGCTAACACTCACTCATGTGCGTAGAACATTCCATGTTTTGACTTATATTACATTTGCTGGAGATTTTTTTTTTAATTTTCTCTTTCATCCATAGATAATTTTCAACTACCATAGAGGACTGTTTTGAAGGTAGTTTTAGTTGTTGTTCAGTCCTTTGAAACCTTATAAGGAAAACAATGAATATAGAAAGCACAAATATATGTCCTTATTACCTGCAGGTCTAGGTAAAACCCAAAATACTGACCCCAAGGGACTTCAGTAGTATATTTATATGTGTGTATATATATATATACATTTTATATATATATATTATATATATATATTATATATATAATACATTATATATATATATAAATATATATAATATATATATATTATTTATTTTTATTTTTTTCAGTTTTGGCTGGGGCTGAGTTTGAACCTGCCACCTCCGGCATATGGGGCCAGCGCCCTATTCCTTTGAGCCACAGGAGCTGCCCTGTATGTACATATTTTTTGAGAAAGAGTCTTGCATTGTTCCCCGGGCTAGAGTACAGTGGTATGTTCACAGCTTATTAAAGCCTCAAACTCCTGGGCTTGAGTGCTCTTCCTGCCTCAGACTCCTGAGTATAGCTGGGACGACAGGTCCCTGCCACCACCCCCAGCTGATTTTTTATTATCTTTTTTTTTAGAGACAGCGTCTCGCTATGTTGCCCTCAGTAGAGTGCCGTGGCATCACAGCTCGTAAAAACCTCAAACTCTTGGGCTTAAGTGATTCTCTTGCCTCAGCCTCCCAAGTAGCTGGGACTACAGACACCCGCCACAGCCTTGGTGTATGTGGCTGGCGCCATAACCATTGTGCTATGAGCGCTGAGCCAAATTTTTCTATTTTTGATAGAGACAGGGTCTCACTGTTGCTCAGACTCTTCTCTAATTCCTGAGCTTGAGTGATCCTCCCACCTCGGCCTCCTGGAACCTTAGGATTACAGGCATGAGCCACCTCACCCATCAATGAGGAAGTATTTAGGAGGGATGTTTTGTGGGGAAGGAGGTGCCAGCCTATAGGATCTCGAGAAGAGAGAGAATCAGTGCTTCTATCTTGCACCTTGATGCCCTGGACCTGAGGGGTTCAGAGTTTCAAAGCTCATCTGGTTCTGTTAAGTCGAAATGGAGTGCTTCTGTGCACCACGATCTTGATTTTACCTCCAGGCTTTGTATTCCTCCTCCAGGTAATTCCATGGAGAAATGGCTACTATATGGTATTATTAGTCTACCTACTTGAAGTAGAAAAGACTTCTTTCTGGCCAGGCACAGTGGCTCACGGCTATAACCCTAGCACTCTGGGAAGCCGAGGCGAGTGGATTGCCCTGAGCTTACAGGTTCAAGACCAACCTGAGTGAGACCCCATCTCTAAAAATGACCCGGCGTCATTGCGGGTGCCTGTAGTCCCAGCTACTCTGGAGGCTGAGGCAAGAGAATCACTTGAGCCCAAGAGTTAGAGGTTGGTATGAGCTGTGATGCCACAACACTGTACCGAGGGTGACAAAGTGAAGCTCCGTCTCAAAGAAAGAAAGAAAGAAGGAAGGAAGATAAAAGAAAGACTTCTATGTACAATAGCAAAGAGAGAAATCATAAAGGGGAAGACAGATTTTATTACCAAAAAGGTATGGGCAGCTCCTGTGGCTCTGTGGGCAGGGCACTGGCCCCATATACTGAGGGTGGTGGGTTCAAACCCGGCCCTAGCCAAACTACAACAAAAAATAGCCAGGCACTGTGGCAGCCACCTGTAGTCCCAGCTACTTGGGAGGCTGAGGCAAGAGAATCACCTAAGCCCAGGAGTTGAGAGTTGGAGGTTGCTGTGGGCTGTGTGACACCACGGCTCTTTACCAGGGCGATAAAGTGAGACTCTGTCTCTAGGGGGAAAAAAAAAATGCACACCATCAATAGAATTAAAAGGCAAGTGAAAATAATAGAAGATATTGGCAAAATATGTAACAAAAGATTAGGGTAATTTTTTTTTCAGACAGAGTCTCATTTATTCGCCCTGGGTTGAGTGCCCTGGCATCATAGCTCACAGCAAGCTCAAATTCCTGTGCTCAAGGGAGCCTCTTGTCTCAGATTCCCAAGTAGCTGAGTCTACAGGTCCCACCACAACATCCAGCTAGCTTTTTTGTTTTTAGAAGAGACGGGGTCTCGCTGTTGCTCAGGTTGGTCTCAAACTCCTGAGCTCCAGCTATCCACCTCAACTTCCCAGAGTGCTAGGATTGTAGGCATGAAAGGTTAATATTTTTTCATGGAGAGAGAGTTCTTCCCAATCTTTATAAATAAAATTACGTTTTTATGTATTTTTCCTTTTCTGAGGATAGCATTTAGAGGCATTCAGAGTAGTTCAGAGCTCGACACACCACTGTAGGCTTTGCTACAACACAGTCACTAACAAAACGAGGCTGGCCCGAGTCCCTGGTAATAGTGCTGTTTACCTTTATACCAAGAACACTGGAACAGCACCAGGATCTGTGTGAGCACAAGGGATCTGTGCCATGAGAACCAAAGTTTCTTATAAGGTTTTCTAAAACCAGGAACACATCAGCAGGGTCTATGGCCTTCCATGTGCGCTAAATGTAGCCGTGACGAGATCAAGTGTGCTTTTTTAAATTGAGAACAGAAAATCTCTGTGAAAGCACTGAAGGCTCAAGCACAGAGCCACAAAGCTAAATTTAAAAAGGAGGTTTGTCTGCATTTAAAAAACAAGCCTTGGAAAAAAATTAAATTTCTTTCTGCTACTACATTATGGGACAGTGGATGGGCATATTTTTACCAAACTTGGAAATTCATGTTCTATGTGGCATGATCTGATTTAAAGTATAGCCTATACGTTGTGCAAGAAATTTATTTAGGGAGGATCCTGGGGAGAACCAAGAGAGATAGGCAGTTCTACTTCAGAGCGCTGAGCCTAAGGTTGAAAGTGATGCCCTTGAGGTGCCCATTGGGTGAGACATGCCTATGGGCGTGGTGTGAACACCCAACTAAAGCTTACCGTGTTGTGAGGACTTTATATAATAAGATCATCCGTGTAGAGCACTGACCTCGACGCCCGGCACATTCATTTATTCATTCAATGATGCAGCAAATTTTTACTGATTGAATACTGTGCCCCAGGCACCGGAGAGACTGCAGTGGACAAAGCCCATGACAATCTTGACCCTCTCAGAGCTTCCATCCTCCTAACACACAGTAAACAATCATAAAAAATAGGCTAGCATTATAACGTAACACAAAACATGCAAAATGTAAAAACCAATGTACTTTTGTCACCAGCTCCATTGGTAGAGATCCTCTGATGAAGACAGTACCCAGCAGATATGGGCCAGGGTGAGGGAAATAGACACTTTGATATATTTCGGGAGCCAGTGTAAACTGGGGCAGACTTTTCTGAAGAGCGGGTTGACAGCATCAAAAGCCTTTATTAGCCCAGCACAGTGGCTCACACCTATAATCCTAGCACTGGGTAAGGCTGAGGCAGGTGGATTGCTTGAGCTCAGGAGTTGGAGACCAGCCTGAGCAAGAGGAAGACCCCGTCTCTACTAAAAATAGAAAAAATTACTCCAGCATTGTGGTGGGTGCCTGTCATCCCAGCTCCTCAGGAGGCTGAGGCAGGGGGATAGCTTGAGTCCAGGAATTTGAGGTGCTGTGAGGTAGGCTGACACCACGGCACTCTAGCCTGGGTGACAGAACAAGACTCTGTCTCACCAGAAAAACAGACAAAACCTTCACTCCCCTCTGTTCCACTCCTCCTGATTTGTTTCATGGAATATACATGGCTCACCCAGTTGTTTCTTGAGAAGAAGAAAGAAGGAAGTTAAAATTCAGAACCTGAGCTGCCCAGTCGGACAAGCCTGAGTTGGTGCTCAAGCTGGTGATGCCATCCGCTAGCTGTGTGACCCTCAGATGAATTAGTGGCCGTCAGCAGCTGTGTGACATTGGCAGTTTGGCCAGATCTTTCCTCCACCTTGCTCCTCACCCGAGAAATGGAGATAATCAAAGCATTTACCTCTCATGGATATCACGAAGATTACATAAGACAAGAAGTGCATGTTCATCTCAGCACTATTAATTTTTGAGGGGGAGTGGTTGGTTTATTGAGATAGGTCTTTGCTAATGTTGTCTAGGCTGGCCTCGAAATCCTAAGCTCAAACAGTTCTCCTGCCTCAGCCTCCCAAGTAGCTGGAGGTACAGGCGTGAGCCACCACACCCAGCTCAGCATTATTTGCATTGGTAAAAAGTAAAACAGAAAGTATGTGAACATTCAGCCGCCTTTCAAGGTGATGGACTCTCCATCCTAGCACCATGGCTCAATTTGTCCATAACCTCACAGAGAAGGCCCTGGAGCTAGTGAACTCTGCTGTGACTTATTCAAAGCCTTGATTGGCCACATTTTGGTACTTTGTTAAGGTTGAGCTGGTTCCTCCAACCCCTGCTAAGCTCCCTAGAGCTTTGTAGAGCCTGAAAAATATAGTGCTCAAAGTGGTAGCTTCAAACAGCTCACAGTTAAGGAATCTGTGCTGAATGGTTTGGTGGCCACTGAGGTGTGGAGGTGGTTTTTAATCAGCGAGATTATAGGCAAGTGTGGCATCATTGGCTATAATGTTTGAAGACCAAGCTTTAACTTCTGATTACATTTGACATATTATCTGAGTTAACCATGTGTGATCAAACTGTTGATCAAACTGTTATCTGAATAAAAATAAGATGCATCCAAAGAAATTATGGGCCGGGTGTGGTGGCTCACACCTGTAATCCCAGCACTTGGGAGGCCAAGGCGGGTGGATTGCCTGAGCTCACAGGTTCGAGACCAGCCTGAGCATTTTTATTTATTTTTTTCGGGGCAGAGTCTTACTCAGACTAGAGTGCAGTGGCATCAGCTTAACTCACAGCAACCTCAAACCAAACTCCTGGGCACAAATGATCCCTGAGTAGCTGGGACTATAGGTACCTGCCACCATACCTGTGTAAGTTTTTCTATTTTTAGCAGAGATGGGGTCTTGCTCTTGCTCAGGCTGGTCTCAAACTCCTGAGCTCAAGTGATTGCTCCCTCCTGGGCCTCCCAGAGTACTAGGGTTATTCATGTGAACCACCTCACCCAGCCATAACATTGATTTTTTTAAAACCTGGGAAAATAAATTGTAGCATCAACTTCATGTAGAACCATTAACCATCTACATGAAATGATAGGAAATGGCCTGTGTGCAATTGGATATATGAGTTAGAAATGGACAAGGTTAGGGTGAGAGGAGCAGATTTTGGATTTATCAGCATATAGAGGAAAATTAAATTAACATTGTAAGTATAAGGCCAGGCAGGGTGGCTCATGCCTATAATCCTAGCACTTTGGTATGCCAAGTTAGGTTAATTGTTTGAGCTGAAGAGTTCAAGAACGAGACCCCATCTCTAAAAAATAGCTGGGCATTGTGGTGGGCGCCTGTAGTCCCAGCTAATCAGGAGGCCAAAGCAAGAGAATCTCTTGAGCCCAAGAGTCTGAGGTTGCTGTGAGCTATGATGCCACAGCACTCTACCCAGCCACCTCGCCTGGCCATGCTTCTAAGTTTGCAATGGTGCTATTGTCAGCTATCAGAGTGAACTTACCCACATGGAGTGTGTGCAGGGGACAGGGTAGAAAGGGACTTTGAGGGCTCCCTTCATGCCCAGGGCCTGCACATAACCAAGCATCAGCCATCCAAAGACTGGTCTGCAGGACTCCTCTGCTGTAAGAGTCCCATTTAAAGTTCAGGGGCAGTTTAGTTTCCCAGCCCCATCAGATCTCTGTGGACTCTGCCCTGTAGCAAGTGTCCAGACCTTACAATGAACTAGCTACTCCAGTAGGTGGGAAGAAGTCAGTCACCTTTGCAGATCATGGCCCGGAGGGGACCAGAAAGAGATTCTGATTCCTTCCTGTTTCTCTCTTCACTGGGCCATGTCAAGACTGGTAAGCAGGACCACTCAGAAAGAAATTGCCAAGAACCAGCCACCTGGAAAGAGGACAGACAGAGATCTCGGGTCTGCTTTAACACGCCAGCTGCATCTTTCTTTACAACTGCATAATATTCCATGGTGTACATGTACCACAATTTATTAATCCATTCATGGATCGATGAGCACTTGGGCTTTTTCCATGACTTAGCAATTACGAATAGGGCTGCAATAAACATTCTAGTACAAATATCTTTGTTATGATGTGATTTTTGGTCTTCTGGGCATATGCCTAGTGGATGGAGCTGGAACATATTCTTCTTAGTAAGGTATCTCAAGAATGGAAGAAAAAGTACCCAATGTACTCAGCCCTACTATGAAACTAATTTAGGGCTTTCACATGAAAGCTATAACCCAGTTATAACCTAAGAATAGGGGGAAGGAGGAAAGGGAAGGGAGGGAGGAGGGAGGGGGGCAGAGGGAGGGGGATTGGCGGGATTACCCCTGTGGTGCATCTTGCAAGGGTATATGTGAAACTTAGTAAATGTGGAATGTAAATATCTTAGCACAATAACGGAGAGGGTGCCTGGAAGGGTAGTTAACCAGTGTGATGAAAATGTGTTGAACGGCCTATGAAACCAGTGTATGGTGCCCCATGATCATATTAATGTACACAGCTATGATTTAATAAATAAAAAACAAAAACAAAAAACAAGCCAGCTGCAAAACATTTCCATTTAGTCTCCTGTCTTGCAGAAGGAAAATCTGTTTTTCATTTTCAGTTGCATGTTCTCAGCCTGAAAATGTGGGCCTTTGTTCATTCTAATGCGCCTACATCTGCATAAAACAAAAGTTCATTTTCAGAGCAGTGTGGAGGGGGACCGTGCACAATTCCCGTTATTGTATAGAAAAGCTGTGTGCCTCACTTTTTATTCAGAGAGAAAATGGTATATCCAAGATGGTGATGTGGGTGTTCTTCTGTCAGTCAGACTGGTGATGTCTTGTCTTTCTCTCAAGAAACAATGGGCATTTATTTGGGATTGCTTAGATTCAGTTACACTGCTTTATACTTCATTCCAAATGGCTTTGAACTGGGAAGTGGGTGAAAAAAATGAGTTCATTTCTTGAATATTTGAAATAGTTATCATAGGTTCTAATTTTACCTACAATGGAAACATGTGAAAGTCTTTAAAGTTAACATTATTCTGGCAAACTAATACGCAATGAGGAGCATTAAACAAATATTTCAGTGTAGATCATAAAATACTTATAGAAATAAGTCCTGAACTAATTTCTGTGCCCATTTCCTTAAAAAAAAAAAAAAAAATTGCTTCTCAGGGCAGCGCCTGTGGCTCAAAGGATAGGGCACTGGCCCCACATACTGGAGGTGGCCGGTTCAAACCCAGCCCTGGCCAAAAACTGAAAAAAATAAATAAATTGCTTCTCTTTCAATACTACTGAACTATACATTTAAAAGTAGTCTCAGATGGTAAATATCTTCTCTTTCAAATCTTCAAAATTTGGAAGCATTCATTTGACGAAGAAAGTACAGTTGTCCCTCAGTATCCAAGGGGAATTGGTCCTAAGACCCTCTGCAGACTCAGCACCTGTAGCTCAGTGGTTAGGGCACCAGCCACATACGCTGGGGCTGGTGTGTTTGAACCTGGCCAGAGCCTGCTAAACAACAATGACAACTTCAACAAAAAAATAGCCGGGCATTGTGGCCAGATGCCTGTAGTCCCAGCTACTTGGGAGGCTGAAACAAGAGAATTGCTTAAGCCCAAGAGTTGGAGGTTGCTGTGAGCTGTGACCTCACAGCACTCTACCAAGGGCGACATAGGGAGACTCTATCTCAAAAAACAAAACAAACAAAAAAGACCCTCTGCAGATACCAAAATCCACAAGTGCTCAACTCCCTGTTATAAAATGGTGTTATATTTGTATCAGTCAACTACCATGTTAATGAGTTGACCCTAGTTTTTCCCAAATAAAAAAACCAACTCCTACCAGGAAAAAAAAAAATGGTGCTATATTTGTATACAACCTGTACACTTTAAATCGTCTCTACATTGCTTATAATACAAACACAATGTCAATGCTATGTAAATAATTATTATTTTTTATTTTTCATTGTGTGTGCATGTTTTGAGACAGAGTCTCACTTGTCACCCTCAGTAGAGTGCCATAGCGTCATAGCTCACAGCAACCTCCAACTCCTGGGCCTAGGCGATTCTCTTGCCTCAGCCTCCCAAGTAGCTGGGACTACAGGCCCCCGCGACAATGCCTGGCTATTTTTTATTGTTGTTGCAGTCGTCATTGCTCTTAAAATGTTCAGAAGCATCAACTATTCGGTCCATTGTGTCTTGGAAACATGTCTCTGGTAGCCCCTAACTGCTCCAGCCCAGACCGGTTCCCTCTTATGCTATCACCTTGGTGATTCTCTTCTTTTGTTGGGCCTTCATTGTTCTGAGACGGGTGGCCTATGTCGCCCAGGCTGGGGTGCAGTGGCTGTTCACAGGTGCAATCCTACTACAGACCAGCATGGGAGTTTAGGACCCTACTTTTGTATACTCCACATCTTCCTCTTTCTTAGTTTAATCTCTCATTTGGGTTGAGTAATAGCTTACCCATAAAGTTTTCATACAAAGTGAAGGTTTTTTGTTTTTTTTTGATATAGTCTTACTTTTTCGCTCTGGGTAGAGTGCTGTGCCATCACAGCTCACAGCAACCTCAAACTCTTGGGCTCAAGCCATGCTCTTGCCTCAGCCTCCTGAGTAGCTGGCTATTTTTAGAGACAAAGTCTCGCTTTGCTCAGGCTTGTCTCAAACTCCTGAGCTCAAGGAGTCCACCCTTCTCAGCCTCCCAGGGTGCTGGGATTACAGGCATGAGCCACCGTGGGCCACCATGCCAGCCTCAAAGTAAAGTTTTTGAGAACTATTAGGTCTGGAAGTCTTTTTATTCTCCCTCAATCTACAATTGAGCTTAGAGATAATATTCTAATATTCTAATTTCTAGTGGTGTTATTTGATACATTCAAATTCTCAGTCCTTCATATGAATTTTTTTGTTGTTGTTTTTCACTTTTATTTCAGGGTATTCTTTGTACCCAAATTCACAGTAATGCACTTTCGTGTGGGTCTATTTTCATTTCTTGTGCTAGGCATTGGAAACTAATGGCTTTCTGTTAAATTTTCTCGGATTATTTCAATAATGATTTTCTCTCATCTGTTTTTTTTTTTTTTTGCTGGGGCTGGGTTTGAACCCGCCACCTCTGGTATATGGGGCTGGCGCCCTACTCTTTGAGCCATAGGCGGGCCCTGTTCTCTTTGTGGGTTGCTTATTATTCAGATCTGAGACCTTTTGTTCTGGTCTTTTCTTACTTTCCAACTGTTGGGTCTTTTTTGGACTACTTGGTGAGTGATTTCCTCAGTGTCATTTCCTAACCTGTCAAGTTTTTAATTTCTATTTTCATTTTCAAGACTTTTGTTTTCTGAATATTCTTTTTTGGTTTTTGACACAGAGTCTCAGTTTTGTCACCCTTGATAGAGTGCTGTGGCATCACAGCTCACAGCAACCTCAAACTCTTGGGTTCAAGTGATTCTCTTGCCTCAGTCTCCCCAGTAGCTGGGACTACAGGTGCCCCCCACAATGCCTGGCTACTTTTAGAGATGAGGTCTCTCTTTGGCTCAGGCTGCTCACCGTGCCTGGCTACATTTTTTTTTTTTTTTTAATGGAGACACACTTTTTTTACTAGCTCAAAATTTGAGGATATTCATGGCAGTTTTTTGAAAATGTTTTTCTCAAACTGTTGCCCAGGATTGAGTACCATAGCATCATACAGCAACTTCCAACTCTTGGGCTCAAGTGATCCTCTGGCCTCAGTTTTTCTATTTTTAGTAGAGGTGGAGTCTCGCTCTTGCTCAGGCTAGTCTCGAACCTGTGAGCTCCAACAATCCACCTGCCTTGGCCTCCCAGAGTGCTGGGATTACAGGTATGAGCTATAGCGCCCGGCCCTTCGTGGCAGTCCTTTAAAAATGTTTTCTCTCTGCATATGAGTCCCACTTTTGGTTGTAGGTTTTTCTTGTTTTGTCTGTTTATTTTGCTCCTACCTTTTACGCTAGAGGTATTTATTCAATGCTTGGTGATTCTTGGCTATCTGTACATACTTAAATGGGGTCCACAGGCGGGGCATGGGACTCAGCGCTTGCTGGAGGTATGGTGGCAGCTCATCAGATGGCAGAGGAGTTTGCTAGACTGCCCCAGGTGAGAGCTGGGTCACAGTCACCAGAGAAGCAGCAAACTTCCCTTCCAGCATATTAAGGCTGACGCTGGCAAGCAAGGAACCATGGCCGGGAATAGCAACAAGGAAATACTCTGGAGGTACCAGTGGACCAAGGCTGACATACCCCTGCAGAAGACAAGTGGGTGGGAAACTGCAGCAGCATCTGGCAAGCAGAAGATGCCTCTCTAGGGTTCGGTGAGCTGAGGCTGAAGGCCAGGCTCAGAGGTGGTCAGAGCTTCAGGAGCCACCTGCCAGCCAGGGAGGCAGTCACTGGGCTGCAGCCAGGGCTCCCTGAGAGCCTTCAGGCTGTGGGTTACAGCTGGGGCTGGACCCCACTGGATGTCGCCCCATTGTACCACTCAAAACTGGACGGTAATAACAAGAAACAGCCAAGTGAAGCATGCCAGAGCCAAGAAAAGATGCTCCTTTCGCTTGCACTGACAATACAAAGGAGGAACATTTAGAGGGCCCTGTTCCATACCATAGTGCAGGCAGCTGTACTAGTTGCCAAGACTGCTGTGAGAAACAGACTGGGCGGCTCAGACAACAGATTGTCTTACAGTTCAGGAGGTAGAAGTCCAAACTCAAAGTCTCGGCAGGATGGATTCCTTCTGAATACTATGAGGGCAGGTTCCGTTCCAGGCTTCTCTCCTTAGCTTGTAGATGGCCATCTTCTCCCTTTGTCTCTTCATATCATCTTCCTTCCATACATGTCTGTGTCCAAATTGTCCTTAGACAAGGGCACTAGTAATACCGGATTACGCCCCATGCTGATGACGGTACTTGAACCTGATTCTGAAGGTCATCAGTTTGGGTCTGCAGAAGGAACGCCCTTGCAACAACAAAGCAAGCACAGACTAGGAAATTCCCTCCAGTCCTCCTGCTCCCAAAAGAATTAAGGCCATTGGCTTGGTGCCTATAGTTCAGCAGCTACGGTGCCAGCCATGCACACGGTTTGAACTCGGCCCAGGCCTGCCAAACAACAATGACAACTACAACCAAAAATAAATAAATAATAGCCAGGCCTTGTGGCAGGCACTTGTAGTCCCAGCTGCTTGAGAGGCTGAGGCAAGAGAATTCCTTAAGCCCAAGGAGGTTGCTGTGTGTGTAAGTTGAGGTTGCTGTGAGCTGTGACACCATAGCACTCTACTGAGGGTGACATAGTGAGACTGTCTCAAAAAAAAAAAAAAAAGAATTAAGACCATTTACTCAGATAACTGGGTACTAGAGTAAGGGGAATGCCTAACTACAGTATTTTGAGGGTCATTGGATACAAGGTCGAGTTAACAAGGATACCTCCTGAAGCATCATCACAAGGAGAGCATGTGGGGATAGGGAGTGCTGCCTGAGGTGTAAATGTGCAGGTAACATGGAAACGTTCACATTGTAACTGCACAGTCAGCCTGGGCAACATAGCAAGACACCATCTCTACAAAAAAAAATTTTTAT
Organism: Loris lydekkerianus; assembly: GCA_963574355.1. Taxonomy (NCBI): domain Eukaryota; kingdom Metazoa; phylum Chordata; class Mammalia; order Primates; family Lorisidae; genus Loris; species Loris lydekkerianus. The sequence continues at coordinate 4,613 of CAUYPK010125347.1, read as the reverse complement.
TATTATTATTTTTGAGATAGAGTCTATGTCGCCCTCGGTAGAGTGCTGTGATGTCACGGCTCACAGCAACCTCCAACTCTTGGGCTTAAGTGATTCTCTTGCCTCAGCCTCCTAAGTAGCTGGAACTACAGGCGCCCAGCACAACACCTGGCTATTTTTTGGTTGTAGTTGTCGTTGTTGTTTGGCAGGCCCAGGCTGGGTTTGAACCCACCAGCTCCAGTGTATGTGGCTGGTGCCCTAGCTGCTGAGCTACAGGCACCAAGCCAAAAACAAATTATTTTTAAATTAGCAGGGCATGGTAGCTAGTGCCTCTAGTTTCAGCTAGGGGGGAGGCTGAGGCAGGAGGATTGCTTGAGCCCAGGAGCTGGAGGCTACAGTGAACTATAAGCACACCACTGAGCAACAGGGCAAGAGCTTGGGTAAAAATACCTTGCATATGCTCTGTGGCTCCATCTGGTGGTCATTTTTTTAATCTCCGTACTTCTAACTAGAATGGATTTACTTAGTAATTGGCATGAACCTCTACATTACATCTTTGGCCTTTGAGATCTTAGACTATCCCATGCAATAACAAAGGCCAGGCAGAGACCTCTGAAACCGCTGTGCCTGCCCTTCCCAACTCCACCGGCCAAAATAGGAAGTAATTTGCTCTTTTCAGATCATTAGAGCAGAAGCAGTTCCCATTCACGTGTAGGAAGCGTACACACGTACAGTTTTGCCTCAAGGCTATGCTACCTCTATTTGTGCACTTCACAGAATGTCACATTGTTAGTGGGAAGCTCATTGAGCTGGATGAGCCAGAAGGAGCCAACACACTGGAGGCCCTGGTAAGACGTACATGGTTCAGAGTGTAGGGGATAAATCTCATGGGTCAGTCACATCAGTAAGATTTTTTTTCCTTGAGACAGTCTCACTTTGTTGCTCTTGGTTGAGTGGCATGGCATCATAGCAACCTCAAACTCTTGGGCTCAAGCAATCCTTTGCCTCAGCCTCCCGAGTAGCTGGAACTACAGGCACCTGCCACAATGCCTGGCTTGTTTTTGTTTTTATTGTTGTTGTTGTTGCAGTTTGGCCAGGGCAAGGTTTGAACCCGCCACTCTCAGTATATGGGTCCGGTGCCCTACCCACTGAGCCACAGGCGCCACCCCGATGTATTTTTTTTTTTTTTTTTTGCAGTTTTTGGCTGGGGCTGGGTTTGAACCCGCCCCCGCCGGCATATGGGGCTGATACCCTCATCCTTTGAGCCACAGGCGCCATCCCTGTTTGTTTGTTTTGTAGAGACACTGTCTCCCTCTTGCTCAGGCTGGTCTACTAAAATAGAAAAATTAGCTGGGTGTGGTGGCACATGCCTGTAGTTCCACCTACTTGGGAGGCTAAGGCAAGAGGATCACTTGAGCCTAAGGTTGCTGTGAACTATGACACTACAGCACTCCAGCCTGGAAAACAGAATGAGATTCCATCTCAAAAAAAAAAAAAAAAAAAAAGCTGGGCACGGTGATTCACACCTGTAATCCTAGCACTCTGGAAGGCAGAGGCCAGTGGATTGCTGGGGCTCAGGAGTTTGAGGTTGCAGGGAGCTATGATGCCACGACGCTATCCAGGGTGACAGACTGAGATTTTGTCTCAAAAAAAAAAAAAAAGCCAATCTTAATACAGAATAGAGATCAGAAGGCAAACTGCTACCCTCTAAAGTGGAGGCAAGTGAACATAAGGAATCAAAGCTTTATTGGAGCAGAAGCCTGGATGATTTCAAGAGTTCACAGGCCCCCTGGTGGAGCCAGGACTAAGTTCCTTTCACCCAGCTTTCAAAAAGAAAGAGTAAGCAATTGAAGAGACAGAGCAGCCATCAGAACAACATTCAGACGCTTGCAGAGATTTCGGAATCATCACCAGAACAGGCATTTAAAATAACTGTGAGTGCTATGCTAAGAGTTCTAATGTGAACAACATTCAAGAATAGATGGGTCATGTAAACAGAGAAATGGAAAATCCAAGAACCAAAAGGAAATGCTAGAAGTCAAAACCATGAATGCCTTGGATGGGCTCCTTGATAGAACAGAAGAATGAACAAGGCTGAGGAAAAGAATCAGTGAGCTTGAAGACGTGCCGAGAGAAACTTCCGCAACTGAAATACAAAGAGAAAGAATGAAAAAGATGGGATAGAATATCCAAGAACTGGAGAAAGAGAAAAAATATTTGAAGCAGTAACTGGGAATTTCACCAAATTGACAGACACTTATATACCATATCATAGATCCAGAAAGCCCAGAAAACACTAAGCAGAATAAATGCGGGGGCAAAAAATCTATACGTAGGCATTATCATATTCAAACTGCAGAAAATTTGAGAAAATTGCAGAAAAATGTTCCTTTTATGCCTAGTTTGTTGAGGGTTATCATAGAGGGTTGTTGGATTTAACAAATATTTTTTCTGCATCTATTAAAATGATCAGCTTTTTGGTTTTGTTTTTTTTTTTTTTTGAGACAGAATCTCACTATGTCACCTTTAGTAGAGTACTGTAGTGTCACAGCTCACAGCAACCTCTAACTCTTGGGGCTTAAGCAATTTTCTTGCCTCAGCCTCCCAAGTAGCTGGCACTACAGACACCTGCATGCATCTGTCACAAGGCCCAGCTAGTTTTTCTATTTTTAGAAATGGGAGTCTTACTCCTGCTCAGGCTGGTCTTGAACTTCTGAGCTCAAGTGATCCACCTGCTTCAGCTTCCCAGAGTGCTAAGCTTATAGGCGTGAACCAATGCACCTCGCCTACTTCTTTGTGTAAATTTCTTCTCACTAGCCAAATGTATTTGAAAATGAAAAATAATTATCTCTTTAACCAAAGTGAAGAAACTGACTGCATGGTCTTCACCTGAAAGAGCAATGTAAAATTCTCTTTTACATTGGCTGTGGTTGCTGAATTCTACAGTAGGTCTGAGCACAGACTCTGAAGAAATGATTTGGATGTTTCATTACTAATGACCATTGCTTCAAGAGTGGTAGAACCCCTGAGTCCTCTATTGCATAAACACATGATAAGGAGAAATGTTAGTCTCTGGCCATTTCAACTATGATACACAATATAGGTCACATCCTTCATCTATCTTACATTTGCCAGCCTGTGCCTAAATCTTCACTAGTTTATTTGATAAACTTTATTCCCTTTTGCATCCTATTCCTTAGATATCCTGTGATTTTTTTCCCTATATAGTGAAAAACTATTCCCATTCATATTTCTCCAGGGAAAGAAAAAGTTATTTGAAGGTTCATAAAGCACTTAAAAGATCACTATCAAACAATAAAAAGCGGGGGGGGGGGGGAATATACAACTACTAGGTCACCACTGGAAGATGGTAGTGAGGCAACTCATTATTATCAAACTTGCGAGTAAAGGGAAAGAATCAAACATTTATCCTGTCTTTTCTATACAAACTACATCACTGGGTAAACAAATAGTAGTAGAGGGCAGGTTTCTCTATTGCAGCTAACAAAGTAATGATACCTGGCATAATTAGAATACTGCCATCGTGTGACCTCTATTAAACTGATGGCTCTCGGCACTGACCATTAATACAGACTGATAGCCAATGAAAGGAATAGACTTCACGTGCCACCTGATGAAATACTACCACCCAGGAAGTAATACTGTCCCCTTCCAACAAAATAAATGTCTGAGTCTGATTAGTCTGTGGCTCCAAAACAAATTAACAGAAAGAGACAAAAGCCAGAGGAATATGTTAATGACACCAAAGAGATGCAATCAGCAAAATCTGGGAAACTCTACAGGAATATTTGTTTTCTTCATAAATTAATTGCAAAGAAAGAGAGACAACATTGAGTGGTCTCTTAGGAATGTATGGATTTTATTTGGGTCTTGATTTGAAACAAAGATAAAATTTGAACTTAACTTTTTGATAATGGCATTTTTAATATTTATGAAAAAAGCATATGTTGTCTGGGATTGCTTCAAAATAATAATGGCGAAGGCATGAGGGACTATGGATGAAACTACAGTAGCAGTGAATTGATATTTGTTGAGACTGAGTGACTGGTACTTGGGATATTTTTTTTTCCTTTTCCTTTCCCTCACCCCCTCCCTCCTCCTCTCTCTGTCTGCTCTCCCCTCTACCCCCAAGCCCCACTGTGTCATTAATTGTCCTCATATCAAAGTTGAATATATAGGATTCATGCTTCTCCATTCCTGTGATGCTTCACTAAGAATAATGTGTTCCACCTCCATCCAGGTTAATACAAATGCTGTAAAAGCTCCATTTTAAAAAAAATGGCTGAATAGTATTCCATGGTATACATATACCACAGCTTGCCAATCCATTCCTGGGTTGAGGGGCATTTAGGCAAAAGGAACACTTTTACACTGCTGGTGGGACTGCAAACTAATACAACCTTTTTTTGGAAGGAAGTATGGAGAAACCTCAAAGAACTCAACCTAGACTGCCTGTTTGATCCTGCAATCCCATTACTGGGCATCTATCCAGAAGGAAAAACACCTTTTATTAGACCAAAAAAAAACAACCAAAAAACCTTTTACTGGTACTTGGGGTTTTATTACGTAGTCTGATTTTATGTGATTAAATATTTCCATGATAATTTAAGATA
>CAUYPK010125346.1:0-37768 GCA_963574355.1 Loris lydekkerianus | reverse complement strand
GTCCCAGCTTTGGGAGTCTTACCCGTCATTGGTGCTATGGAGGGCGGTAAAGAATAATAGTTAGATTCTTGGTTAATGAGCCGGTGATATTGGACCTCGACCTGATTTAATTGCCTCTAACCTTTTCTAAGGATACAGGGCCCAAAGGTGAAGGGTAAATAAGGGCAGCAGGGGAAGAAGGTCCATAGTTAACTTTTGAGATTCATTACCATTTAGCTAATGTTTTAATTTTTAAAAATTACTAAAATATTGTTACTCCTTTGAGAACTTACCAAATATTATGTGTTTTATGATCTTTGAAATAATCTATGTAACTAAATGTACAAGTGTAAAATAAAAAATTTCAAGTGATTTTTGGGCTGGGATTTTAATTCATACAGTCTTGAATATTAAGTATTCAATATCATTTGTTTGTGGTTGTGACTTTTATGTTATGTGCTTCACTATTAAAGCATGGTTAATTTTTCCTGATTGGTGCTGAAAATAGAAGAAAATTGCAAGACCAATGTATATTTTACTAATACTGAGGGATAATACTCAGCCTTCAAAAAAGAATGAGTTAAATCTTTGTGCACTAATATGGAAAAGTGGCCACTATAGACTGTTAAGTGGAAAACACAATTTTTTTATATTTAACATATATAGTAATTTCCTATTTATTTAAAATTAGGTATCAAAAATGTGGGGAAAAATATGCAGAATCTTCTCTTTCTGGAAAGGAGACCTGAATCTGTGGTTTATGAAAAAGGCTTACCTCTATGGTTTACATTTTTTACCTTGTTCAGGCATTACTTTTTTTAAATTAAAAAAAAAAAAGCTTTAAAAAAGGAAAAAGACAACATGAAGCTTTTTATAAAAAGGCAAAAAACAATAAACCTTGCATACCTCATTAATTGATCTTTTTTACATAGTGTTTATCTTATGAATTTAGAACTAATAGTGCTAACATATTTTAGCTCTTGGAAATTATTCCCAATTGCTTCCCATGAAATAGAAGTTGAATGACTAAACTGAGATGACTAAAGTTATCTCAGTTAGGAGGAACTTAACATTTCAGGGTAGATACAACCCAGACAGTATGTGTATCTTTTCTTTTCTTTCTTTCATCTGTAGTTTTTATTTCTATGTCATGTCTATTTGAGGAGGCAAGATGTCTAGTCATGTTTCAGTAGAGATCCTTTTGTCACTAAAGAAGAAAATTAAACTCCAAAAGATACCTCTAGAGTTAAACAAAGGATAAAGGGCTGGGGAGCTTGGAGAAACTGGAAAAAGAGAGAAGTTATGGGAGGAGTTACATGGTTATCTGGGAATTTTGAATATATGTGATGTAAAAGAAAAATTTGAAATTAATAGGACCCAGAAAATAGAAGACAACATTTGAATTCAGGAAACGTTGAGTGGTGGGCTTAGCATCTGACATGTCTGCAGTCATGACTATTGGTAGAGCTCATTATTTCTCTTTTCCAATTCTGCCAACTTTGCCAACATGTGAGTCTTATTTTTAGGTAGATGTGTAAAATCACATTGATGGTACATCTTCTTTCAAAATCTCTTGCCCTTAAAACTAACCGAAAAGAATCATTCTTAGTACATTCAGACATTCTTCATTAAAATCCAAGCATCTGGAAATGAACAAAATAACTCTAAGATATAACATGCTAACCTTACATTTAGATGTCAGATTCTTTTAGTCTTCCTGATACTAGTAACAGATTGAGCTAATACATTAATTCTCACATTATTTATTTGGTAATTTGAACACTAACACACACACAAACATTGTACTATATTGAGACCACTGAGATTAAAAACACTTGGATTGGGTTGATACATATCAGAAGGAATCAGGCTACAGACGTGACTCTAACTTGACTCTGTGGCTCCAGGGGTCACGGCATAGTGACTTTTCCCAGAACATGGCTGAAGTCACAGGTAAAGACCTTGAGACAAGATTATCAATCTTGAAAAGTGAACAACTCCACTTCAAAGGACTTCTCATAAATCACCATTTTTCTTAGGTTATATCTATTATAATATTAAGTTTGTACAGATATACAAAACCTAATAAACTCCTTATGGTTAAACTGTTATGTAACTATAAAACAAAGCAAATTTGAAAATCAAATCCAAATGATACCAATACCAAACAAATAAACACTAATGCCTAATTTTTAATGTGAATGCAGCCTGAAGTTATCACATCATTGAAACCATTGATGTGCTTGGAGAAGTAACTGGCTTGATGTAGTTTTTGTCAAATTTAGTATGAATGAGTCTTTCTTGTGGTATGACATCACATGATGCATATGCTAGTTTTTGCATTAGTTCACCCCCTCATTGGCTTTCAACCTAACACATTTGTATTTATTTTCTGTGGCCAGATAACTTATTAAATAAGATAGTTAACATGAACGAAATAAATGTTTCCACTTCAGTAAATGTGTAGGGTTGCCTCAAATCTTGGTCAGTCACAGTTTCATAGGTCTTCCAGGGTACCTGATAACAGATCAAACTGATTTGTTACATCTGGAAAATAAATGAAGTTATCACAGTGGGCTCATTTAGTTTAGAAAAAATATTCTTAGTGAAGATCACTTAAAGATCCCTTATAGGTGTTTAAGCCTGCAAATTTGTACAAAGTATATGGACAATACTTTCCCCCTTTAATAGAAACTCCTATCTTGATAATCAATAATGCATATAATCATTATTAATATAGGATTCTTGATTTTATATAGTAATAGAAGTTCTTTTTATTTATTTATTTATTTTTGAGACAGAGCCTCAAGCTGTTGCCCTGGGTAGAGTGCCCTGGTGTTACAGCTCACAGCAACCTCCAACTCCTGGGCTTACGAGATTCTCTTGCCTCAGCCTCCCAAGTAGCTGGGACTACTGACACCCACCACTATGCCTGGCTATTTTTTGGTTGTACTTGTCATTGTTGTTTGGCAGGCCTTGGCTGGATTCGAACCTGCCAGCTCTGGTGTATGTGGCTGGTGCCTTAGCTGCTTGAGCTACAAGCACCAAGCCAATAAAACAAGTTCTTAATAGGGCACATAATGCCATTATTTTCCACTTTTTAAGAAAACTGTCAGATTTAAAAGTAGACTTTTTTTTTTTTTTTTTTAGACACAGAGTTTCACTTTGTCTCCCTGGGTAGAGTGCCACGGCATCACAGCTCACAGCAACCTCCAGCTCTTGGGCTTAGGCGATTCTCATGCTTCAGCCTCTCGAGTAGCTCAGAAGTAGACATTTTTTCCCTTTAATTGCCCTTGCTATTACATTTCTCCACCCTGAATTCTGTTTTGAGGCTCTTAGCATCTTTTCTTCAAGTGAAATGTTTTCAACCAGAAAAGAACCACCACCACCAAATGATAACAGACTGTCCTTGCAGTTCCCTGATTCCACGTTCAGCTTCTCAGGTCAATGGGGGTGGGATATCTCTGGTAACCTGACATTTTTAAAAACAAAGATTAGGGTAATTTGAGATATATATTTTTGTTTTATTATTGTATTCTTGTTCTTGTTTTTCCCTTTTTGTCTTCTTTTTTGGCCACGATACCTCTCAAGCCTTCCTCGTGTGTTTCTATAAGGTGGTTGCTCTTTAGCAGACTCCGTGCGTGTGTCTTTGCCTTCCTATACGGCCTCACTGTGACAGAGAGTGAGTTTTTGCCTATCCGGGGACCCTGTGTTAATAGCTCTTTCCTGAACTCTTAGAGTTGGATTTGAAGCCTTGGAATCAGAGCAGAGTCTGTGTGTTTCTCCAACGAACTTGGCTTCTATCAGCTTGTCCTTTGTAGGAGAAAGTCCCCGAGGGAAATGGTGAGATACTGCACCGCCTTTCCCTCTCAAGCAATTGAAAGCCCCAGATGGGAATAAGGAACAGGCTAGCTAGAAGGCATACACTCCCTGGGCAGCTAAGTACACAATTTTCTTGTTATCACACTATATCACTCTGTACATTACACTGACAAACTCCACATTTCTTGGTCTCTCTTTAGTCTTTTTGATTGACTATCAATAAGCAAAAAGGTTGAGAAAGGCTCCCTTGAATTTTCCTAACTACAGTTAAGCCTCTTTTTAGATCTGGCATTGTCTTTAAAAACAAAATGATAAATTCCAGCATTATGGTGCCTTGAATCCCAAACATTCCTGTGAATTTCCTTCCTTGGTCGGTTCAAAGCACCCAGATTTTGTGTCTATTGTTGTGTTACATTAAGGAGTCTCAGTGCATTTTCCCTCCGTGTTTCCTTTACTTTTCCGTGCGGCTTTTCTTCCTCTTCATCTTCTTTTGTTAAGCTTTGTTTTGTTTCTGAGATTGAATTCTCAACCTTATAAGGAGGAGGTGGCCTCACACTTATTTTTCTTTATTCTCTCTCAAGGGTGGTCACAGCATGCATTTCAGCTGTGCTATACTTGGCAACTGAGTTCTGAATGGCAGCTGAGTTGTTGTTTTCTAATTGTATCATATCCAGTTTTGTTTTCACTAAGAGACCTCAGAAACGAAGCTGATGCAAGTAAATTTGGGTGGGTTTATTTTTGTATGTTAACTTTTGCTGGGTTTTCTCCTAGAAACTGACATTTTACTGAAATGCAGATTAAGTTCACGTAACACATTTTAATGTATTTTTGTTTATATGTATCTAGCATTAAAGACCTGAAGCATAAGACCCAACTCCTTGCCTAAAAGGGACCTTGCACTTTATTTGGGTGAATAAACACAAGATTTTAAAAAACTATTTAATAATAATACCAATTAGACTATATTTTAAAAGTGTCATGTATAGGAAATGCCTCATGTGTACTAAATACTTTGTACAAGATTAGCTCTGTTCTTAAATCTTGTGATAAGTGAGATTGTAGTCGTGCAATTTTGATCTTTTGGAACTATAATGATTATAAATTTCAGATGGTCTGTGGGAGGGGAAAAGGAGATGATTATAATAAGTTCAGAGTCAGAAAAAACTTAGGACTAGAACTGACTCCAGGAAATAAATTGGTTGCAGAAATGAAAAGTACCCAAGAGACAAAGGTAGGGATGGGAAGGATGCAGTGGGGGTGGAAGTTCTGCAGGAGAATATTAGACAGTGTACCCTGGGTGGAGCTCATAACCCTGGGAGTAGATCCAGACCAGATTTTTCTCACCTTCAAGGCTGGCTTGTCAAGTCTATTGTAAGTACAGAGCTAGAAAGAGAATACATCTTGGCTTTAGAGACCTGAGTTTGTGTTATGGCTCGGTCAATTCCTAGCTACGTGACCATGGCCTGTGTTTTTTCAACTGAAACTGGGGTGATAACTGTTGCTGTAATGCCATAAAGATCAGAGGTTCTGTTGGGATGACAGGTGCACAGAAGATGCTGGCTAAGTGGTGTCTGTCTCACATGCTATGGAGCGCAGGTAAAGAAACTGGTTCTGTGGACTTTAGGACCTATCCTTACAGCCAGTCTTTATGCTTTTTGAGTTCTATATTTTGCATTTCAGTATTTTTAATTTTTAATATTTTGGCTTTCTTTTCCCTTGCTTTTATAATGAGGTTAGAGTAAAAACAAAAATGGAAGACTTCTTAGCTGAACTAAGGGATAAAGTAATTTGTTGTCAGAACCAGAGAGTGAGACAGTTTTAGAGGTCAGATGTGTAGGGATGTGACATTAGCTACCTGACTAGAAAATAGGGACCGGGGAATGGATAGTAGGCAGTACTCGAGCAGAAAGTGGTGAAGTGAGATTGGCGTGATTTACACACAGTCTCCACTTGGGATATTGATTCCTTTAGTTTATATTTTCTCTCTCTCTCTATGATTGTTCATGACTTGTGAAAATCAAAGCGTGGCAAGTTGGTCTTGCTCCAGAGAGTTAGAAGAAGTTACATGTGCCCAGTGCATTGGATATTAAATATACTCAAGACAACTGCTGGGTTAAGTTGAGTGTATGAGAGAAGAGTAAGATCTTGGAGCAAGTTATGTGGGAAGCATGATGGGGAGGGAGGACAAACCAGAAAAAGGGAATCTGAAACAGAGGTTTTTTAACTCTGGCTACATATTACAGCACCTATGGTCCTTTGGAAATATGTTGCAATGGGCACCCAACGTTCAGAGATTGTGATATATTGCTTAAGGAGATATAAGACATTGATATTTCTTAAAATCTTCCTGGGTCATAGTAAAGCACAGCTAAAACTAGGAACTATTATGCTAAACTAAGAGTAGAGGTCTCTGATAGATCTTTTTCATATGTGATATAAAGCCAAGATAGGGGAATAGGAACAGAATCTTAAAACACACACATGCACACCCTCTCTCTTCAAGTAAAAACCTAATCCTGATGTTGAATCAGACCTTTGTAGAATCATAATATGTGTATAGGAAAACAATGTAGTTTTTTCCCCCAAAGAAATAAGGAAATAGACACTGTACATTTCTGATACACTTTAATTACTAAATTGAAATCTTATATTTGGTAGGGAGTTAGATGTCACTATACTCTATTTTATATGATAGTAGCAATTTCTTCAATATCCATCACAAAGGGTCAATATGTAAAAAGATACAGCAAAGAATAAGGCAAAAAGTAGACATTGTACTCGCCTTTGGGGATTTGAGTTAGAGAACAGGAGTCTGGGATAGTGGGTTATGTTCAATGGGCAGCTTTGGAAGACATCCTCACTTAGCTGGAGATGTGGGTTCTCAGAGGGTCGGTCCTAACACAGAGGAACCAGGTAGATGACAGGGAGCACAGTGGGGACATGACGACAGAGGGAAGACAACTGGAGTATTTAACTGAACAAGCCGACAGGGATTCAGTGAGATCCAGCAGAAAGTGCCCATAATGTAGCAGCAGCAGTAAATAATGATGCTTTAGGTACAAGCCGGTAAGCGGAATTAGGGTTTCGGTTCCCAGCTGTCAGAACTGAGATTATGGGAAGATTCTGAAGAGCTGAATAATTAAAAATGCTTCAAGAAATATATTTTAGTATCAGTTTCAAAATATTTTAGATACCAGTGATTAAACACTCAATGATGGTGTGATCTCAACACACATAAAAAGTGGTACCTTCAATTCAGAGTTAAAGAGTGACAGTTAAATAGGGCCAGGTTCTCTGAACAAAGAAATTGGTATTTGTATTTTAAAGAGTAGAAATGCATAGAGTCCTGCAATAATATGATATATTTAGATATTTCCAGAAAATATTTATAGCACTTCCACTGGTTATCAAAATAACCACTGGTGTAGGAAATCAAATAACACTGGTTATTTTGATCACTCATTCATTTTCAGCACCTACTACATGAGAAATTGATTTAGCCCAGTTTTAGGCATTAGAACAACCCCCCGCTCCCTTTTCTTTGCCCGCTTAGAAGCAATATATTGGATTTTCAGATTATCTATTCTTTTATGTTCCCAGTCATTATCTATTAGTTTTTAAGTAATGTGAAAGTATATATCCTGGTTGGTGATCTATGGGTCAGGGGTTACATATTTAAAGAATTACTCTCCTTAAGCCTTGTAGCAGGGGGTGTGATATATGCTCTCCTATCAGATGTGCTTATCTGTGAGTTTTATTTCGGTCTGTAGTAATCTTGGTGATCATCTTTAGTAATCATCCCTGTTGAAACCTCTTCTTCCCTGCCCATCCCCACCCTGCCTGTCTGGTGTCTCCAGTGGTTTTCTTCTGGTGGGAGTTTTGCATTGTGCTTTTACCTTTTCCTTGTTCCTATTTTTCTTGAGCATAATGTATTATCTCCCACTGGCCTTAATTTAAAGTCACATGACTAGTTGGCAGTAAAATTTAATGCATGTGTGTGTGACTGGAGCAACATCTTTATTGTAAAGCTGCTATGGGGTCTTCAAGTAAATTTTTGCACATTATTTCAAGACAACCCATGATACAAAGGAGCTCATATTCTGTGTGTGTGCTGTAAAATGTACTTCAGCAACACTGCTACGTGTGTTTCCCTCCTTACATCTTACCAGACAATGATGAATCTCAATTCATAATGTTTATCTCAGAAGAAATGGCTTTTCTACCATCTGGGATTTTTTGATAGAATAGTGATAAATGATAATCACAGTAAATCACATAAATATAGCCAAAATTTATGGAGTGCTTACCATGTGCCAACATGTTTTATCTCATTTAATTATCACAAAAATGACATGTGAAGCATATACTATTTAAAATAAATAATGTTCCTGAAGTTTATAGCTGGTGTATAAAACTGTGACAAAGCCACAAAGTTAGAATGCTACCACCTGTGTGTACATTTAAGATTTTGAAAATAAGAGAGAAATCTCTTGTTTTTCAGAATGTAATCCACATGCAAATCTCCTTGGTTTGATGCCTCCACATTGTCTTTACTTTTAATTTCAATTTAAATCAATTCTTAATCTAAAAATATTCATAATTCACTATTTTATGTGCTATATGTACAACTTCATGCTATAAACTACTTAGTATCTACAAGATAGCATCCTGAAATCTACATGTAAACAAATAATTTGTTATTTTAGGCAAACATGTCTGATGCACAATATCATGTTCTATAATACATATTTATTATACATAAATTAATACTCTTAGTAGAGGAGAAACCCAGAAACTCAATTTGGACTTTTGGAATGGTGCTATAGTCTTACATGACTCAGCCAGATATCAGTCTTTTGTGGCAAAAAGAGTGAAGGTAATAGATTTCATATTTTCCATAACGATTCAATAAAATGTAGATTTGCTAAAAATATAACTTTCTTATTGAACTTACTGTTTGAAATAGAGAAATAGGTTTTTTCATCTACATTGAGAATACATATTCTGCATGCCTGCTTGCTATGCATGTAAATTCACTACAATGACTCATATTGGAGAATTTCTAGTTCTCAGGATTTCAGTAACAGTATTCAGAGACTTATTCAAAGGCTATTACATAGTTCTTCTAAGATGAGCTTCCTTGAAAGAAGAGTCATTTTTATGTTGATTAGAATTGAGCATTTTAGGGTTTTTTCCCCCTTCGGTGATTTGAAAGCTATTGTCATAAATTTATTTACTATAGTTGCCACCTCAGCGTCTATTTTGGGGCCTAACCTAAGCTGTTGGAAACACAGTCATAACCCTTTCCACTTGTTTCTCCTCTCACTGACTCAAAACCCAAAAGCTTCACAGATGCTGACCACAGTAAAACCAACTGCCCATACCAGAGTCATGTGAATAAGTTCCCTATCACTGTGTTTTGTTGAAACGAAACAGTCCACATGCAACTCCCACAAGAAAGCCTAGGGAATGATGTCTGTAGACTGCAATGAGGACACAGTACCATGGGTTCTCTGTCTCTCTCTTTCTCCACCCTCTCATTCCCCATCTCCTGGTTGAGTTCCCTGTAACACCCAGAATTCCCACAGGCCTCCTGTTGTCACCCATAACATCTCTGGTACCTGTAAGTAATAATTTCTTTTCTGTTTTATACATTTTAGTTTTACCTCCTCATTGGGCGTCATTTGACTGCTACACCTTAACCTAACTTTACCCTGTTCAGGGATCTCCAGGGAGAGGCTATCATGGCTTATAACCACTCTCTACAGACACATCTCAAGGCCAAATTAGAAAGGAATCGTGACAGCAAAAATCATAATAGCCTTTTTTTTTTTTTTTTTTTTTTTAAGCAATTTGAGTTTTGTTTAGACTTCATTAGAATCTTGTAACTGATAGAGTCTACATGGTTCCTTAAGGTATATTTAATTCATAGTAGTCAAATGATAGGACATGAGATCAAGGAATAAAAGGAATAGCAACGATAGCAGGCGCTACCAGCAGATAATATGGCTACTTCTTGGGTGTCATTGAAAATGTAAAGCTGGTAAGGGTCCACTCCAGAGCAATAACCAAAAATTTCATAAGACTTAGAATGAGGTGCTGGATTATACAACATTTATCCATCACTACTACTGCTCAAGATTCCTTGAGCTTAAAATAAAGATCTATAAAATAAGTTCTGATGTATCCAATATTCTAGTACATAAAAATGGATTCAATTCCTGAAAGGCACGAAGAACAAAATTTAGTCTTTAGTCTTTTCCTCCTTTGGAGGAAACTACTCCAAGGGAAGAATTGCTTTTAGGGCAATGGCCATCTCAGAGTGAAACAAGCCTCAGAAGTGGATATAGAGAGTGATGAATACCATGGAAGTGCATTCGGAGTAGTCACGTGTGTGGATTGCTCTTTTTTCCTCTGACTGTGCAAAACCTCAGCCACCAAAGATATTGTCATTGAGACTAAATATATGAATGTTTGTACTGGATCCTGAAAGTTAGAGCAAGGCACTGGATAAATACTGACCCTCAAAAGTGAAAAGAACAACTTCTCCTAGACTGATGAAAAATACCGATAACACTAGTGCATTAAATCACGTCCTTTTCCAGAAATCATCATCAACAACCTCCATTGAACACAGCAATATCATACAAGTCCATGTGGAATCTTAAATGCAAATTTGAGCAAGCATGCAACAATCAGCCAAGTTTTGTTGAAACCGACAAGGTAAAATGTTGGTATCCAAATAAATGAAGGAAAGATGAGAAGCAGGCTTAGTATAGCAATGAGTAGAATATTATAAATTAAGTGTAGTGAATAATTTCAGATAAATTTGAGAGGACTTTGATCTATAAAGTTCTTGGAAATTAGAAATTATAGTGAAATTTAAAAACCCAGAAGATACAATATGTAAGGGTTAAGGTGGAGAAGATAGTAAAAAGATTTTCACAGAATGCAATACGAAAGGACAAAATATTTAAAAACAGAGTGAAGCTGAGACAGAAAGGGCAAATTAAGATGTTCAAACATCTATGAAATATGGTATAGAGAACAAAGGTAAATAAGAAATAATCAAAGGATCAATGAAAAGCATTTTAAAAGACTGAGAAAAGAAACATTTTTTTGGTAAAAATGACTTGCTGAGCTTGAAACACAGTGAATGAAAGAAAACAGATTCTGAAAAAACATGGGACATGTCAAAATACTAAAAGTAAAAATAAAACCTAAAGATATTTAGAAAAGAAAAACAGGCTTCCTGCAAAGCAGCATTGCTTTCTTCTATGGTACAATGAAGAAGAAACCAGAGACCATTCTCCTAAGTGAAGTATCTCAAGAATGGAAAATCAAACAGCACATGTACTCGCTGCCAAACTGGAACTAATCAATGAGCACATGTGTGCACAGAGGGAAGTAGAACTTTGTAGAAATAGAGCAAAGGGGAGGGAAGAAGAGGGGAGGGGCAAAAACCTGCCTAATGAGTACAGTGAACACTGTTTGGATGACAGACATACCTAGAGCCGTCACTCAGGCATCACAAAAGCAATCCGTGTAACCAAATCACTTGTACCCCTTTTCATATTTTAAAATGAAAAATAAAAAAAACTGTAGGCTAATTCCATGAACAAATATATGTAAAACTTAAAAATCTTAATAAATAGAATCCAGCAATAAAGGAATTATTATAACCACTAATATTTCATTATTTATATATATTATAAATGTAAAAATTATTATATCTAGAAAATTTCTTTAAAAATTTCACTTACTACATTAAATTTTATTGAAAAGCACATGGTCACTCTGAAGGAAGCAGGAAAGAAGATGAAATATAATACTTAATGTAAAATTTTAGCAAAATTGAAATAATTCTAGACATGGTGGCCTGAGTCTGATAAGGAGTGGCCTTAGATTAAGTATGGCTGTCAGAGACTCAGAAGATTCAGGGTGGCCAGAAATTACAATACACGTACTTTATGGCCACCCTGTATAATGATGGCAAAAGGTATGAAATACTTCCATTCAAGCCAAGAATGGAACAAAGGTACCAATTGTTACAATAACTCTTCAGTGTATGTTGGGCTTAACTAATACATAAGTCACTATGTTTTGAGACAGACTGTGTTGTGGTTCATTATTTTACTTCCAACAAACAAAGTTGTCAGTGTCCTTTCTGATTCAACCATGCAGGTGTCTATTTGCTTGGCTTATCAGTGTTGCTGGGAGGGCTTCATTTCTTGATTTTTGTATATCTCAAAATTTCCGTAATGACCCACATAGTGTAAGACAACCACTCATATACTTAGTTTCTTTCTCCGCACTTTCTGTTCACATTTTCAGTAAACCAAAAACTGTTCCAAAAATAGTTTATTGTAAAACACATATACTGGGCATTGCTAATTTTTTTTTTTAAGTGCTTTTACTAATTTAAACTTCTACTGTCAATGTTTGGCATTTCTGTTACTTTAAATTATTGACAACATTTGGTATTGTCAGTCTGTATAATTTTGGCCAATTTGGTATATGTAGAGTTATTTTATTGTGATTCTAATATGTGTTTCCCTAACCACCTGAGAACTATAGCCTCTTTCAACTTTTGTCTAGTTACAAGTTGCATATTCTTTTTATGGTATGCCTATTCAAGTATCCTCCCTACTTTTTTTTTTTTTTTTTTTCAGGCTGGTCTCTAACTCCTGAGCTCAAGCAATTCTCACTGTTTGGCCTCAAGAGTGCTAGGATTACAGATGTGAGATACCATACCTGGTCATATTCTGCCTACTTTTAAAATTTGTTTTGTCTGTATTTTTTCTTATTAACTTATGTATTTTATTATAATCTGGATATAAAATCTTTATTGATTATATATGTGTTGCAAGTATCTTATCCTATCTTGATATATACTTTTAGGCTCTCTTAATATTATCATTTGAGTAACAAGTGTTCATGATTTTAAATTTAGTGTAGACCAGGGGTATCCAACCTTTTTTTTTTTTTTTTTTCTTTGCAGAACATTGAAAGAATAAGAGTTGTCTTGGGTCACACACAAGCTGATTAGCAAAAATAAGATTTGTGCGTACTTTTCATCACATCTGGCACCACAGATAAGCAAGAAAAGTTCTCTCAAAATCAGCCGGCAGCCCATGGGCCACAGGTTGAACATCTCTGAGCAGACCAATGTATCAATCTTTTCTTTTATCAATGGCACATTTTGTGTCCTCTTTATGAAATACTTATCTATTGAAAAGCCATAAATGTAGTCTCCAACTTATCATTTAGAAATGTCTCTATCTTACTCACCACATTTACATCTACAATCCACCTAGAATCAATTTATGTGAATGGTGTAAAGAAAGTCAAGTTTCTTTTAGATACGTAAATCCAAAAACTCAAAACCCTTTACTGAACGATGACCTTCATACTCTGCACTGGGGATCTATCTTTGCTATAAATGAAGAATTCACATTTATGTCAGAGACGTTCTATACTGAAAATGTTCTGTGCTTTTGGTTCTAATTCACTGGTCCATTTATCTTTCTTTATTCCAGTACCAAAGTTCTGAGTTACTAAAGATTTTAAATTGTCCTACTAACTAGTAAGGTAAATTCTCTTACTTTGTTCTTCCTTAAGAATATCTTGGCTTTTCTTTGCATTTTGCATTTCCATATACATTTTAGAACCAAGTTGTAATTTACCACAACAAAGGTCTTGGTATTTTGGTGGGGACTGTGTTAAATCTATACATCTATTTGGGGATAATTGACATGTTTATGGCATTGAGTCATCTGATCACTGAACATAAATAATGCTACTTGTTTTGTTCTTGAATTTTTCTTGAAAAGTTTATATTTTGTGTATAAGGATTTTGCATATCATTTTGAACTTTATTACTTGAAATTTGATGGGTTTTATTTAATGAAATGGTATTTTTTAAACAAATTTAATTATCTATTTCTTGATATATATGGAAAATATGAACATAAATGTCTGATATATGGTTATAAAGAATGTCTATTTTATATTCATTGAGTTCAAAGTTCTATATGTGCAATTATTAATGATTTTTTTTTTTTTTTTGAGGCAGAGTCTCACTATGTCACCCTCAGTAGAGTGCTATGGCATCACAGCAACCTCAAACTCTTAGACTTAAGCTATTCTCTTACCTCAGCCTCCCAAGTAGCTGGGACTACAGGCACCTGCCACAACGCCTGACTATTTTTTGTTGTTGTTGTCATTGTTTGGCAGTCCTGGGCCTGGTTTAAATGGGGTTCAAATCCGGCAGCCCGCATATGTGGCTGGCCCCCTAGCTGCTAAGCTATTAATGATTTTTAAAGAAATATTCGTCATTGTATATATGGCGAGTCTTAAGATAGTGCTAAGGAAAAAAGACTTCAAAAAGGCTTGTTTATATATTTTAAATTTTATTCTTTTTTTATTCATTCATTGTTTTGCAATGATATCTCCTCTTGTCTTTGTGCTTCCAGAGCCTAAGGTTATATTCTGTCCCTGCATGGGCATTAGATGACAGCTATAGCCATACACGTTTAGGGTTGCAGGAAGCCAACAGAATATTGTGGGGCCTGTTCACACTCTTAGGATTCTGGGATTCAGTTCTCTTTGGATTTATGGAACTTTTGTGTTGTGCTTTGTTTCATGTGATCTTGGTCTGTGTATTAACATTTGTTTGTTATGTTATATCCAGGGTCCCTTTTGTTTGGAGCAGGAATTGGAATTGCATCTACTCTACCATCTGTCAGGAATTTCTCCAATAGTATTCCTTTCCTTCCCTGCCTCCCTCCCCACTTCATCCCTTCCTTCCTTCTTTCCTTCCTTTCTCCCTCCCTCCCTCCCTTCTCTTTCTTTACTTTTCTTTCTTTTCTTTGCTTAATATTCTTTATTTACTTAGTTGTTTGTTTGTTTGTTTTAAGAGACAGGGTCTCTCTATGTGGCCCAAGCTGGAGTGCAGTGGCTTTTCACAGGCACAGTCCCATTGCTGATGAGAATGAGAGTTTTGATTTGTTCTATTTCCAACCTGGGCTGGCTCACCCCACAGCCCTAAAATAACCTGGTGATCTTGGCTCCCAGGTAGTCACCAAACTGATGCCAGTCTTAGGGTGGACATCCAACTGACATAAAGGACTGTAGCCTGGAACTCCTGAACTTAAATAATATTCTTCGTCCTCAGACTTATGAGTATCTGGGACTACAGGGGCATGTCCCCACACCCAACTGTTTTTTTTTTTTTTTTTTTTTATTGATACATGTTAGCTGTACATATTTTCCATGTATATGTGCTAATTTGATGCATTCATATAATCAAATAAGGTTAATTGGGATACATTACCTTAAATATTTATCTTTTCTTACACTAAGATCGTTTGAATTATTCTCTTTTATTTTGCAATGTACAATTGATTCATGTTAATTGCAATTACCCTACTGATCTGTTGAACACCAGATCTTATTCCTTCTATCTAAGTGTATATTTGTACTCATTACTTCCTCTCTTTCTCTTTTTGGAAGTCATATAACATGTTTTTCTAGAAAAAGTAAATCCTTAAAAATGAAAGGTGACAATCTTTGTTTCTTAACTATGCCACATTCACTAAACCACATTCTGTTGTCAAAAGTTTTATTTTTGGTTAAAATTAAAAATTGGACTCCTTTTTCTGCGTAACTATGCTTTTTATATAATTTAAACTAACTCAAAAACTGGAGTGTCAAATAACTCAAGTGGTGGCATTTTCCATAGGATGACTAATAATTGTGCTGTATATTTTTCTTTGCATATACAGTAGAACCTCTCTAAGCTGATCACCCAAGGAACTGTAACCAACTGGTCAACATTTTGAGGTGTTCAACGTAAGGAACTTGGCCTGCTTGTACATATGTGTATGTCTGGTCTATGAAAATTAGGTCAACCTAAAGAGGTGGTCAATGTAGGAAGGTGGTTAACGATAGAGTTTCTACTGTATTTATAATGTAAGTATTATCAGAAGAGAGGGGCCTGAACCAGTTCTTCAAACCTGTGATGTATTTAGTTTAAGATTTTTTCTTTATTAGGTATGAGAATTTTTGTGGTGGCAGAGTTTGATTTTTGTTTCTCACAACTTCAGTTTCTGAAAAGTTAGGACTGTACACCAAACATCCTACTTTTCTTAATAACCTATTATATATTTATCATTCAAAAATTTATAGACAGCTATGCTTTTGGCTTGTTCTACCAGTTGGAGGAATAAGTTTCATGAGCTTACTGCCTGCTGTGTAAATGAGTACTTTACTTTTGTTGTTTTGTAACTATAGCTTTTAGGCTACCTAAGGTGTCCTTTGATTCTGCTATTACAGAAGTTAGTGAACAAGATTGTAGTGGATGAACATGATTTTTAGATTCTGATAGTGTGAAGAAACTGCCATATAACTGTTCAAAAGTATTACTATATTGTATTTGTCTATATTTAGACTGCTAAAAGAAGATCTGATGACTTTTATTTCCTGCCAGAAACATTCAGTTTTGCAAACCAAAAACAAATTAGGCTGGTAGGTATGGAAGAAGCAGTGCTGTTTCAGCTGTGAAGTGTGTTCTCTGAATTCAGTGACTGGCAGGAGCAGGATCAGAGAAAGAAGAGTGGGGAGAGATGGGTATGCGCTGGTTGGAAGCAAGAGACTCCTCTGGTACTCTGCAAGGGTCTTCCCAAGTGGTCAAAAACTGTGAGTTTAAAACTGTGAGTGAGAATAAAAACAATGGTAATGGTTTGTATTTTCTTAACATGTAATCTTTCATAGTATCTGCCTCTCAAATCCCCAATATTGATCTGATCTGATGGACCTATGTATTCTCATATCTTGAACACTGAATACTTGCAGAGAAAGTGATATTGAATATTTTGTGCTACCTTATTTTTTTCACATTTCTTCATTTCAAAATAGTATGAGGGTATACATGGTTTTTGTTACTTGGATCACTTTTGTAATGCTTGAGCCAGGGCTGGGGTAAGTATGCCCATCATCCAGACAGTATTCATTGTACCCATTAGGTAGGTTTTTCCTATGCCCTCCTCCTATTTATTAAATCAAGTCCTATTTATTTGTTTTTGTTGTTGCTGTGATTACCCTGGGGTCCTCCCACCCTGGCTGGCCCCAGGGCTACCCAACTGCCTTACACTGTCCACACTAAGCTCCAGCCCCACTGCAGTCTGTAATCCAGCCACCTCTCTACTCCCACTCCAGAATGTTGCTTCCCTCTTGGATACCAAGAGCTTTGGCTCTGCTTCTTCAATTTGTGTCTCTGTTTCCTTCTATTCTGTTCTCCTTCTGTCTGGACTCCATTTGAAATGCATTTCTATTCCAATTCAAAATATCATCACTTGGAACGATGCCACATGCAAATGCTAGCTTCAGAGAACCATCACCTGCCTCCTGCTCTCACTTCCATATCCAATTTAGAGTCTATATTTCATTTTTAGTATTGCCTCCTTTGACGACTCCCAATCACTTCCCTCCTCCTCTCTTCTTTTGTCGTATGCACTTGTAGAAGTCCTAACATAATTTGTTCTAACTATATCTTTCCTTTGCCAATAATAGAACAGTTAAAAATTCTGGGGAAAGAAATCACTAACCTGGAATAACTGGTTTTACTTTAATGACCACAAACCTGAGCAAAACTAAATAATGTCCAGCAATACATTCAGGTTTCCACAGTAAACCTGCTGTTACTATTGTTTCAAAGAACTATTTTAAAATGTTTCCTTTCCTCTGAATTTTCCCATACCTTATGTACTTCCTTCATTCGAAGCTGATAGCCTTCCTCGTACCTCATTAATCAAGTACAAGCAGACGGGGAAATGCTTCATTCTCGCATCACGATGTCAGACTTAGTTGCATCGTTACCCATCCTCTTTTGCTGTTCTCCTTTTTTATAATTGAGGATATATCCCTGCTCCTATCAAGTCCAATGTCTTCATCTGTACTCTTGTGCTCTAGTATTTCCTATTTTAATTCAAATCCCTTTCTTTGACCTCATATCCTCCACTTGGCTGATATCCTATTTTTTTTGGTGTCTTTCAAGGCAATACTGTAAACTAGAGCCCTACTCCCATTTATCCTTCAAGCCATTCCCATCTGGCTTCTTTCTGCACTGTTCCAGTGCCAAAGACTGGCAATCATCAATTGCCACATCTTGAAACCTGAAGGATAGATCTCACTTGATTAGGAAATTTAATTCAGCCAACTACTACATTTTGGAAAATACTTTCCTTTTGAAGATTTTACAGTTGATCCTTGAACTATGAGGGCTTGGGATGCCAACCCCCAAGCTGTCAAAAATCCACATCTGACTTTTGACCTCTCCAAACCTAAACACTAATCACCTACTGCTGATGGGAAGCCTACACATAACATGCACAGTGGTTTAACAATTATTTTGTATGTTCCAATTATCATAGTCTATGTATTGTTTTTGGTGTTTGAAAGAACAAAATATTTTTCTCAGGGTTCTAGAGGTTGAGAAGTCCAAGCTCAAGCCACGGGCAGATCTGGAGTGTAATATGGGCACTTTTACTGGTTTACAATCAAACGTCTCATTTTATTCACACGTGCGGTGGAGAGAGACGTTAATTATCTCCCTGTGTCTCCTCTTACAAATACACCAACCCCATCATGAGGGCTCCACTCTCATGACTTGAGTGCCTTTCAAAGTTTCCACTTCCAAATATGACTGCATTGGGAATTCAGGCTTCAACACATGAATTGTGTGAGAACTCTAGTCCACTTGTTAAGTGGTGAAACTCTCTTTCCTTTTCATTTTAGCATAAATTCGCAACTCCTATAAGACACTGTAATTGTACCTTCCCAATTCCTTTTTGAAACCAATCAAATATATATCTATGAAGTCAATTACTTATATACTAAGGATTTGCTCTACTATGTCAAAATTAATAAACAAATGATTCACTATTACAAATATTGATGTTACATTTAGAAATTTACCTCAAACAATCTGAGAATGGCATTGATTAAAAAAAGAAGTATAAAAGAATTTTAAAAGAAGCTCTTAAAAATCCTTTTGCAAAAAGATGTTTTATTATTTATTACATTTTCTATGGGGCAAATGAGTTGAGTCAGGGAAATATAAGCTTATAGAAATGACTGCTTGAAAAAAAATGCCATGCACAGAATTGTTTAGATTTATTAGGTCCCTATTAGCTTAAAATGTTAGCTTTTAAAACAAATTCTTTTTAAATTAGTTGAACATTAAATAACATATTCTTATAGTAAACTAAGAAAAAGAATATGTTATTAAAATCATAAGGAACATAAATATATTTACTGATAAAATATATTACTGTAGGGGAAATGTGTCATTATAAAGGTCTTCATCCCTGTCTTCACATTGAGTAGGCCAAGCTGGGGTTAATCTTCTTGTCTTGGGTGGCAGGGGTGGAAGAAAATCCACATATAAGTGGACTTGATCGTTGAAACCCCTGTTGTCAAAGGGTCAGCTATATTTTTATTTGAAATCACTTTTGCCTGACACTGCTTTCTACATTCCTCCCATCTAACTGCGTCTTTATTTTTCCAGTCTCTAATTGTGTCCTCCACTTACCTCCATCTCTAAATATTTGCTTGCTCCAGGCCTCCTATAGTCTGTCCTTCCTTCCAAGCTCTCTGGAAGTAACCTGATTCAGTGCTGCAATTTGAAATACACTCTATAAACTGCTACTCTGACATTTGTACCCTAAACTCTGCTTTCTGTTCCAACTTGCACACTTACATATTCATCCATCCCTTGGACACTCTCCCTTGGATGTCTAGTAGGCATCCTAAGCTTAACTTATTCAAAATGTTATTTCATATCTCCCCCAGCCCCCAAAACTATTTCTCTGTAAGTTTTCAGGTCATAATTAAAGGCAATACCTTTCTCACATACTTTCAGTTAGAAAAGTGCAGCTTTTCCTTCATTCCATTTTCTAGTTTATCCTGCTCATCCAGTCCATGGGCGATTCTTGTTGGTGGAAACATGTTCTACTTTTATGTGTGCAGTTTCGGTGTTATCCTTTCAGATGTGGCTCCTCTGTGCAGTATGAATCTTGCGCAATTATGCTGCATGGCTCCTGTTGTATTCATTGAATTATATCTCAAAATCAATTTCTTTCTTGTCTTTGCTGCCATCATGATATTCACTTGGATTTCTGATGTAGCTTCCTAGCTGGTCCTACAATGTGTTCCTTTATTTATTTGACATGGACTTGTCAGCATAATATTTTAAAAATACACATTATATCATATTGGTTTCTTTATTAAATGTTTTTTAAATTTTATTTATTTGTTTGTTTTCTTATTATTGGGGATTCATTGAGAGTACAATAAGCCAGGTCACACTGATTGCATTTGTTAGGTAAAGTCCCTCTTGCAATCATGAATTGCCCCCAAAAGGTGTGGCACACACCAAGGCCCCACCTGCTCCTTCCTTCCCTCTCACTGCTCTTCCTTTCCCCACCCCTACCTCCTTCTTTCTCTCTCTGCTCTTCCCTTCCCCCACCCCTACCGTGACTTTAATTGTCATTAATTGTCCTTATATCAAAATTGAGTACATAGGATTCATTCTTCTCATTTTGCCAGGTGTGCTGGCTCAAAGCCTGTAATCTTAGCACTTTTGGAGGCTGAGGCAGGTGCATTGTTTAAGCTCAGGAGTTTGCAACCAGCCTGAGCAAGAGCAAAACTCCATCTTTATTAAAAAATACAAAACTAGTCAGGCAGCGTGGCAGGTACCTGTAGTCCAAGCAAGCTACTCAGGAGGCTGAGGCGAGGAGATGAGCCCAAGAGTCTGAGGTTGTGGTAAGGTCTGATGCCATGGCACTCTACCAGCACAACAGGGTAAAACTCTGTACCCAATAAATAAATAAAAACAAACAAATAAGCAAGTGCTTTAACTGATTTTGAAACTCCTCATGAACTCCCACTGCTTTCTCTGTGTGTGTGTGTCTATATATATATATATATATATTTGAAGAATCCTAATTGATATACTACCTTTTAATGGATATTACCAGGCAGTTGTGTTACAGCTCATAGCTCATCTTCTATGGGAAACAGTCTATAATAAATTTTTGATAGCTTTCTGGGATTATAATTAATGACATTGTATAAGCTTTGCCCAAAATTTTGCATTCATTTTTTTCTTATACCTTAATTATCTTCCATGGTTCACACTGAAGTATTTTAAAGAATAAAAGAACTCTCTGAGAGTCCTAATAAAAGAACAATGCACCAAGTCCAAGTCATGCATCAAATGTGCACTAGATCATGATAGATAGCTCGTTATTCACTGCATATGGTTTAGGTGATTTTTTTAGTCATATTGAAACTCACCTGTGACTTTATTTTTTTCACATACACAAAGCATGGTAGTTTTGCAAATTTTCTTTATTGGGGTGATAATTACTACCCATAAAAGCACATTTTCTGCAAACTAAAGGAATTTACTCTATTTTGTTTCATCCTGACCACTTATGAAGTTCTGTATCCTTGTAGTCCCAATGATTTAGAGTTGACTCTCTGAAGAAACTTCTATTTTCTCCATATCTCTGCCTCTTCAAACTCAGTGCTCTATCTATGACTGAAACAGCCATGTTTCTAAATTTCTAATGCACTGGAATTATTTATATTTTTATTGGTATGGTCTGTTCAATTTTACAACCATCTTTTGAGCACCTAACAAATACCAATTATCCAGCTAACCCCTGAGCATACAAAGAGAAACAGGAAGTCATAACAAGGTCAAAGTCTAGTTGTAAAGGATTTTCACAACTTAATGCTACTTGTTTTCAACGTGCTTGGTTTATGTTTTATGGGAGTCAGACCTGATTCTGTGCCATGTTACTTCTCCTGTTGAGATGATGCCTGCTTCAGCATGTAGTGAATTTACATTTATTATGAATCCAATCAGCTTTCCTAGAATGAAAGTAAGATTCATTGGTCTATGGTTCCTTGGGTAGTTTCTGAAATTCTTACAGATAGAGGTATCATTAGTGTTTTAACATTCTTTCCTGCATAATAAATTGTCTGATTTAGGAAGCAAGTAAACTAATAATTTTTCAAAGGCATAAAGGGGATACTCTGTTTTCCAAATCTGGAAAAGTTATTTATTAGTTTAGATAAATATTTGGCACTAGTGTTAATGTAAAAGTCAAACAGCATATTTTAGTGGCTTTTAAATATTAAGGGAAATTTTAAAGGAAGCATTCCCACTACATAACACTCTATAATACACTAAGGACAATATATGTCTGTGATGATTGAATACTTGTAATATATTTGTACATATAATTTAAATAAATTTATAAGTACAAAGCAGAATTCCCTAATAGTAATGATGATTTTGACTTAAAAATTTAAATAATTAGTTAAGGTAAGAAAGTGATCTAGCTTGAACAAGATTTTATACACTAAAAAATTAAGTTAGGAACATAAGCAAGGGAGAGTAACAGAGAAAATCCATTGTGCTTTAATGTACATAATGGGATTGTAGTGGGATGATTTTTATAATGAGTCCCAAAATTAATAGGTGCAGTCTGCGTGGGAGAGAACTAAAGGAAGAAAAAGGTGGCAGTCTATGCCAAAAATATTTCCTAAGCAACTGAGAGTCTTTTAGAAATATGCACAAGAAGAAAATAGTTTGAATAAACCCTAAAAGCAAAAAAAAGTAGTTCTACCCAGATAGTCTTACGGTGAATTTAATTCAGGTTTGGTTTTGTGGATTATTTTTCCCAAGAAGTGTCTTCTTTTGGTTTCCTACTACTTGGAGCTCTGCAGATATCTGGGAGTAATAATCAACAGACTATCTGTTATTTGTGCTATTTGAAGAGCGGCCTCTTGTAGAAGGATTCTGAGTCTGTTTTGTCATCCTGGCAAGTGCTCACCTTTAGCTATGTTCATTAGGTTGGGAGTGAGCTGCTTCAGGCCTTTATCACTTATCTCTCAAGTACTCAAATTTGTTCTTCTAGCAGATTGGCCTTTTCCAAATTCTTTAACTCAAACCGTATTGATCAGACTGTCTGCCTGCCTCAGACATACACTTTTATATGTCTGAGATACCCCAAGCTTTTAATTGTACCTTTCAAAATCCTATTCACCCTGCAAACACCCACTCTTTGTGAACTTTCCTCTAACCTTTCTTTCCCCCAACCATACTCTTTTCCCTGATTTCATGCAATTAATGTCTGGATTGCTCCTCAATTGTTAATCTGAGTTTTAGGAAGCAGCAGACTAAGGAAGCAGGTGGGGAACCACAGTGGAAGCTGAATATTCATGATATGCGGATAAAATGGGGTAAACAAGCAAATAAAACAGAAGAGAGAGAAAGAGAGAATAGAGCAGTAAGTTCAAAGTACTGTCTATGTAAACAACAGGATCAGTTTGATGGAAGATGTTAGTGTAGCTGTCAAAAGTCTATGGGGAGATTGCCTTGACCATCCTCAGATTTTCTTAATTCTTCAACTAGATTTAAAATGCTAGTTTTGAGTGAATTTTAGTTCATAACTTTTTCTGCAAAAAAAAAAAAAAAAAAAAATCAGTAGTTTACTAAGTAGGCAATCAATAAATATTTTTGAATGAATGAGTGAATACATGAAGTGATTCTTTTCATATTTACAAAAGAATGCTCATCATTCAGGATCACTGAATGCAAGACTGATCCAATTCTCTTTGGGCCCCAAGCTTTCTGACGGGCACATTTGGGGGTACAGTTATTTTTATAGAATCATGAATGTTAGAGCTTGAATAAAATCAGATTTTCACATCCAATTCTTTCATTCTTCAAATAAAGACTCTTTTGGAGCCACTGATGGGGAATGCATAAAAGTACTAGACAAGCCCCAATCTTAAGTACATTGAAAAAAAACCTTCTGTTGAAAATGTAATCTAATCAGAGAAAGATTCTTACATATTTAATCAACCAATAGTCATTAAGCACTTTTTTGGTGCATATAAAAAGGAAAGTGCTAGGTATTGGGGATATGAATAAGACATACAAGAAACCTACCATCAGAAAGGTTATCTTCTAATTCCTAAACAAGAAAATGAGCTTTATATTCATTTTCATAACACTTCTTCATTGAATTTCTGTTGGCTTGATACTTTTCGTCAGGATAAGCACTCTTAGCAGGGGCAGTTAAATTTTGGGTGACCCAACCATGGAGACTTATCATCTATACCACCGTGAAATTGGATCAGGATCTTAATTCTTACCCTTCGAATATCATTCTGTGTGATATAGAAATAAGATGCTTCTACTACGTTTTTATGCGCAGTGTACTTGGGCTTCTGTTTTTTATTTGTTTTATTTATTTATGTGTTCTTACTCACGTCCTGCAGAGCTTCCACTTGGATTCATGTGCTGTGGTAGGGAATTTTACTTTTGGGGATTCTATTCCTCACCATTTTTTGTAATGAAATATTTCAAACATACAAAATGTTTTAAAGTAGTAAAATCACTAGCAGCCAACTTCAAGATTGAAGTATTGCAAACATATTTGACTCTTTACATTTGCTATGAAAGACTAATTAACAACACAACAGAAGGAGAAGCAAAGTCAATCCGCAGCTAAAAGCCATCGCAGTTACAAACATCAAACATTGCTCAGGCCTCATTTATACTACTTACCGGGGACATAAGAAGAATTTGCACATACCCTCTGGCCTCTCTTAATCTATTTTTCTTGGATACATCTAAAAAAGGTCTATTAAAAATTGAAAGATGGGAACTAGATCTCACATCATGCTTCAACCATTATTGATTAGTAACAGTTCTTTGGAGAGCTGTGCTGAATGGACTCCACCCGGTGGCTTAGCCAGAAAGAGGGCCAAGAATGGCTAGTGGGGTCTATGGTGGGGACAACAAGAGGAAATGAAATGCTGGTACTATTTGAGTGATTTGTCATTCTCTAAGAGCCTGGTAAGTAGGATAGACACTGAAGTACAATGTAACAATCTCAAATGAATAATCTTCAGGGAAGAGGTGATATGTGAGCTGGGCCTGGAAAAAAGAAGAGGTCCTAAAATTAACTAAAAGTTGATATCAGTGTATCAGAAAAGGATACGCAGAGATGAAAAGATGGAAATGCGTGTCATACTGTGGACGTTTGTTTAAGGCAGGGCAGGGAAAATAAAATAGTAAACTGTGTACAATAGAAGGTTGAGCAGAGACTTTCCTTTAAATTTCTGTTTACACTTGAATACTGAGAACAAAGTAATTACATGGCACATATTCCCGTGTCACAGATTAAAGTGTTAGGCCACCTTAGCAAGATTTGTAAATAAGGTATCTGAGAACTGGTTTTGAGACTTTTCCTCTCCTCCCTTTGAAAGACCTGTTAGAAGCCAGCAGAGTTTGGGTGTACGGAGTATAGCTGGGGTGCTGTCCACCCTACCTCTGCCTGCTGCAGTTGGGGGCGTAGGCCTGTCTTCTCCTCTTACCAAGTCCAAGGACGTCCATCAGAAAGCTGGATGCGAAACTGGG
The DNA here is from genome assembly GCA_963574355.1 of Loris lydekkerianus. Lineage (NCBI taxonomy): Eukaryota > Metazoa > Chordata > Mammalia > Primates > Lorisidae > Loris > Loris lydekkerianus. The sequence goes on along the minus strand of CAUYPK010125346.1, from coordinate 12,462 downwards.
CATACTTCTGGATGCTACCATTCAAAGTGTGTCTCATTCAGACATGATTTTCTGTCCAGAGATTCTGTAAGCTACTTGGGGACCGTAAAGGACAAGTGTGACATACATACCCGAGAAGTATAAAGATGAAAGGCTAAGTCAGGAATTCCTTAGAAAAGTTTTCACCAACTGTATTTGTTTACTGCATTTTCACAATGTAATGAGTATAAAGTTTGTGCAAATGTTTGTCAGGGATCAAAACTGGGCTCCCGGAAGTATTTATAGCTTGGCATCTCCCTGGATCCTACCCAAGGGGAATCGATGGGGGGGTGGGAGACTTAGGTAGGAACAGGATGAAGATGCACTAAAAATTCCCAGGAGCTAAGGAAAGGTGAACTAGCTGTTGTGTGACATTATGTGTAGCTACATTCACTTCAGACAGAAAAGCAGATGTGAAGTGTCCAGTGATGGCAGGGAGGGAGGTCTCTGAAGAATGCCCAGAGCTCCACGGATGGGTTAGGATTCTTCAAGAGTAAACAGGCAGGGATTAATTATAGATTACCGTACGGTACATACAATCTTGAGAGTTCCAGGAAACCAATTTTGAAAAATACAAAACTAGGAATTATCACCAACCAGGACCAATATACAACCTCACTGCAGAACTGGCTTTTGTATCAGAAAACTACTGCTGCTGCCTCCCACAGACTAAAACTAACAATGTTGCACCAAATGCTAGAACTTCTGCCAGAGCTATTGTAAAGAACCAGCACACTCTGCTTGTAAAAGGAATCCATCTTCCCTCAGCAAGACTCCCCTATGCTGCTCATTTTCCCCAACTGGCACAGAAATTAGGGCATGTCTAATATCCTAGCTGCAAACTAATGGTAATGTAGCTGTTGGGTGCTAGCCTGGCTATAGTAGGAAGAAAACAAAGCAAAACGAAAATGGCTGGTGCAGGCGCTGAGCAAGTGAAATTCCAGTATCTGCTACACACTTCAAGAAAGAAAGTCAGCTTTAGCCATTTTAACAGTCAGAGGAAGCCAGTGGTGAATCACAACAGCCCTGTGTAGGAAGACCAGTAAGAACTTTGCATTGATTCCTACGTAATTACATCTAGACGAAAGAACACATTTTGTATGGCTTCCATCCTTTTACTTTCTTTTTTTTTGTTTTATGACCAAGAAATATGATCTATCTTAGTGACTGTTGCGTATACACTTGAAAAGAATGTGCGTTCTGCTGTTGCTGAGCAGAGTGTATCCAGCAGGTGGATGGATTATTGGTTTTCTACGTCTTTCTGATGTTCTGTGTCCTTGTTCTGTTAGTTACTAAGAATGGAATATTGAAGCCTGCAGGTACGTTTGTATATTTTTCTATTTCCCCTTTCAGTAAGTTCCATGAGAGTTTTCCTCATGTATTTGGAAGCTCTGTTGCAGGTATATGCATATCTACATTTAGCAAAATGTCTTTCAGAGGATTGACAGCTTCATTACCTCTAAATGTCTCACTTTATGACTGGTAGAATTTCTTAATAGGAAGCCTATTTTGTGTGATTGTAATATAGCTAATCCAGCTATTTTGTGAATAGCTTTTGTGTGGTTTATACAAACATACGTGCATGCTTTTTCAATTAACGTTTAATCTGTGTCTTTATATGTAGAGTAGGTGGTAGATTTCATTTTTATATGCAAACTACTACACTGTATATGTGCCTAATATGCTATATATGACATCGCTATAACCCATCTTTTATATCTATTTCTCCAGTTGGCCATTCTATGAATTTTACTTGGAGCGTTGGAAACTTTACACACACAACAAAAGACTCTTGCAAGAGAAACAATCCCTTTCCCATTTTTGTCCTTTAGTGTTGTCAAATAATTTCCTTCTGCATATGTTATGAACCCTATAATATACCGTGATTACTTTTTATTTAAAGAATAAATTTAATTTATTTGTCTAACTTTTTATTTTGAGCTCATTTTAGACTCACAGAAATGTTGCACAGAGATTTCCTGTGTTTTTCTCCCTTAGCTTCTCCTAATGTTAACAACTTACATGATATAGAACCATTTTCAAGACTGGGAATTTAATATTTGTATGACACTATTAACTAAACTGCAGATCTTATTAGCATTGAATCAGTTTTGTAGACATTTAAAACAAGAATGACTTTTGTCTTAGGCCTCATATTGACAATTTCTGGTGCTCTTTATTATTAATTTGTAGGGTGACAGATTTTCTCTTGATATAATTTCTTTCTTCCTGAAGAGATTCTTTTGTCTTTTATTATAGTGAGAATCTGCTAGTGGTGAATTTTTTCAGCTTTAGTTTATCTAAAATTGTTTTTAGCATTTTCCAGCTTGATTTTTAAGTAATATTTTCGATGGCTATGGAATTCTAGGTTGACAGGTTTTCCTTTGAGTCCTCTCAAGTGTCCTTCCATTATCTCCTGGGTTTTATTTTTATAATTTGTGCATAAAGTATGTGCTCACTCTCCTTGCTGCTCTTATGTAAGGTGTCTTTTGCGGTAGAAAACTTTAAGAGCGTATTTTTATAACTGGTTCTTAGCAATTTAATTATGATGTACATTGGTATAGTTTTCTTTAGTTTCACCATTTTGGGGGTTTGTTTAGTTCCTGAAATCTGATAATATATAGTGTTTATATAACTTTGAACATTTCAACCATTCTTTATTCAATTTTTTTTTTTTTGTGGCATCCTTTCTCCCTTTTCTCCCCATGGGATTTCAAATATCAACTGGTAATTTCCCCCACAGGTAACTTAAACTCTATTTTTGTTTTTGTATTTATTTTCTGTGCTTTATTTGGAGAAATTGCCTCACTAGCTTTTCCAGTTCACTGATACTTGTTTCTATAATGTTTAATTGGCCACTGATCCCACTCAATGAGTTTTTCATTTCAGATACTACATTCTCCATATGTAGAAATTCTATGTGATTATTTTTATATGTCTCACCCCCCTCCCCTCTATGTTTTATTCAGCTTTCCTTTAGAGTCTATCGTTTAATCTCATCATCTCTTTTATTTCTGGATCTGTTTCTATTGACTGGTAGTTATGAATGTCATTTTCCATAATTTCATGCTTTTACATAGCTAGTACTTTTCTTACAAGCTACATTTGGTGAATTTTTTATTGCTTATAGCTGGATTTCATTGTCTTCTTTTAAAGAATATTGTATTCTGTCATGTTGTATGTATATTTCATTAACGTAGGTTTGTTTAAAGATGCTTAGGTCATATTTAAAATAGCCTTTAGTGTAGGAACAGGTCAGTTCTACTGCTAAGGGTAGTATTTGTACTTTATAGCTCAGGGGTTGCCCTGAAGTCTACTCTGGCTGAGGGGAACTTAACTGTTCCCAGCCCTGGAAATTATTATGTGTACACTTTACAGTTGCTATTTTCTCAGTCTTATTTAATTTTATCTTAGGCATGCATACATTAATATTTAACAATAGACTGAAAGACAATCATAAGTAGATTTCTGGAACCTATTTTCTACATTGCTTCTTCTGTTCTGAAAATTTGCCCCATAATATAAATCTCTCCTGTCTTTCCAAACTGTAGTCTTTGTCTCCTCCACCCACTATGATGGTTTCCTCAGCTTGTTAGGAAAGTACCTTAGACAGAAAGCATTTATTTTATACTCTTACAAATATCAATCCTGTATTGTCTCTACAGACATTACCCAATGTCCAAACTTGTTTTATTTTTCCCTTTTTGGAATAGGTTTATATTTATTTTCAGTGAGATTTAGTCTTGACCCCAGTTACTCCATGACAGACAGAGAAGAAATCTATTGGATAATTTTATACAGAGAAGTAACACAGTATTTTTAAAGTGTTGTTCTAGCTGCTTTGTGGAGAACAGGCTTTAGAGGGTCAGGGTGGTTGCAGAGAGATCTTTCAGAAGGGTCTGACAGTTGTACAAGTGTGATTATGATTATTTGGGCGATTGTTCAGAGTATGTTACGAGGAATGATTGACTGGGTTTTGAGTATATTAAGATGGGCCCAATAATTTGTTGATGACTTGGATGTGGTAGGGGGGAGTAAGAGAGAAGCAGGAGTTATCTTTTAGTTTTTGTCCATGAGCAACTGGGTGTGTGGAGATGGCAGAATAGTAGTCAGTTGTAGGAGAGTCAAGAGTTCTTTTTTGGACAGATTAATCTTAATGAGTCTATGAGAAATCAAAATTACATAAGCAAATGCTTTTGAGGCTAAAATTTTTGCAACATGAAGAATTAACAGTTTAGAAAGCTTTGATATACTGACATTCTTTATAAATTTTCAGGTAGAGGATAGAATGTGCTGTTTTTTCCACTGTATCTTTAGGACCTCATTTCTAAGGGGCATGTTGTGGAATCCGTGTTCTATAGAATATAGTCTGGCAAATTCGCTCTGGGCAAAAGAAAGCAAATGTTTTAAGAAGGATGACATAGTCTAAAGTATTTTAAAGGGGTTCTCTTGGCAGGAAAATGATTTGACATGAAAGAAACTAGAGGCCTAAAGAACAGATGGGAGCCCATTGGTATCAGGACTTAGATATTTGGGCATCAGGTTCCACCTGAGGGATGACTGTGGGACCAAAATGAATATGTAGATGTAAGAGAGAATGTGAGGACAAAACAATTCAGAAAATGAAGATTTATTTTTAAAACACAGATGGCCTAGATAATGCCATGGAAAATTTAAATGAAAAATTCAATAGAGACACCATTTAATAAACATTTGTTATATGACTGTATGAGTGTGCATATGCATATGACTGAATACACACACACACATCCCATAGGCTAATAGAAATAAAGGAGTGATTTATCCAAGCCACATAGCTGAAATTGGAATAAGAAAGGTTTGAATTTAACTAATTTCCAAGTCCAAATTAATACCTCTGTACTACTTTCTTATAAATAAAAAAAGAAAGGATTGTACCTTTACAATCTTGGTAAAGTGGTACTTTAATTAAGTGGTATTTTTAATTAAAATTTTCTGGGCCATAGACCTGAAATTAATAATAATAATAAAAAAAAGAACACTTAATGCTTATGATGAGATAGACACATAATGCTAAAGTCTTCTAGAATGGGAATTAGAGAAAATAATTTCAACATGATACTTGAGCTATAAGAAGGGATTTTGGCAGTAAAAATACATAATATAACATATGACATATAATTAGATATGATGATATAATCTGATATGATATTAATTAGAGATGACAATATAACTAAATCCCTTTTCCTCCCCCAAAGTTTTATTTCTAAAAGCTGTGGCTGCTGATATTAGATTAACTTTTGAAAACAAAGTAATGTGCAAATGAAAATAGAATTAAATATCTAGGACTCATCTTAGTAGACATTGTGTACCACAGCAACAAAAATTAGCAAGAAAATACAGGAGGTGCCGCTCAGTGAAATTTTTTATGAACAAATAAAACCTTTCTAATGTATGCTAGGCATCAAATAAAATATTAGGCACTATATAAATTACTTTATCTACATTTTTTGCTGTGCCTTAGAACCTTATAAATGGACACATTCTACCCATTTTTCTCATGCAGGAACTAAAATTTAGAGATCAACTCATAAAAATATCCAAAAACCAATTATCTACAGACTTTGAATAGCATAACTTTTATATTTCTTTACTTCACCAAGACTTTAATGAAACATTGGCTTTTCTCTACATGGTTTTAAAATTAGTTCTTCAACGTACATATAAATACATCCCTTTTTTAAATTTCATACTTTTTACAATTCTGCTTTATTTGAGAAATTTTTTCTGAATACCAAGGGAGATAAAAAATTGGTCCCCCTTACTAGACAGTGACTATTCACCTTCTAGGTACAAAACATCAATATGAATTCTTGAACCTTGTGTTTTGTGTTATCTTGATTTGTCGTTTAACCATATTTATTCTTATGAATTGTCTTCTTAGTTAACAAATGAATTCTAAAAGGGAAATGAGAAAGATTTAGCATTTAAAGTCTTTATAATACTTATGAATAGTTATGGCAGAAAGATGTGATATAACCAGATACAGCCTCCAGACTGGTTGATGAATTTGGTTCAATGATACAAAGATAGATGAAAATGAAAAAATGTATATTTGTAAGAACATTTCACAAATATTACTATAAATAAAAGCAATATAAAGTTGACAAGTACAAAAAAGTCTGAACATAGTAATCCCATGACGGAAGAAATATGGACGAGGAACAAGAAGATGCATTCTGTGTGGACAGGAAGAGGTGCCTATGTCTAGAAAAAAGAATTAAAAACAAAATGTATAGAGGAAAAGAACAATCTAGAAATAGTACTGTCAGAAAGACCTATGGTAATAGAGAAAAACAAATTAGAAATTAGACCAAAATGTGATAGCACACAGGAATATTATTATGATTTTTGCGCCATCTAGAGCAGTACCCCATAACCCAGCATGAGGGAGCTGCACCTCTCCGCAGAGCAGAGGTGTGCTCACAATTGGAATTATAAAGAATACTTCTGTTTGGATGAATGTCATTACAAGGAAATTATAGTCAAAATGGAAGAAAAATAGAGAACAATAATAACCGTGGTTAGGAACTGCCAAGATTGCTACCAGAAAAGATGATTAGAAGAATTAAATAGCTTGGTAAAAGGCTGCTAAAGGATGTAGGTGTTTACAACTGCATGGAGATTATTAACCCATAGAGAGAGACCTGTCATTTATGAAGGGCTGTAATTAAAAACAACTTAGTGATATTAGGATAAGGAGAATTGAGGTAACAGTCATAAGACCCACTCGAACACAGAATGAGGAGTGTAAATTTAGGAGGACAGCCTAGTTTTACAGTTTGCAATTTTGGCTTCTATGATTTTGAGCACTTCTAGAGATCTCTTATGTTCTCCCCTCCCTCCCCCCTGTTATGCCCTTTCTTTCTTCTATTTTTTATCTGTCTCATTTGAACCATAAGTTCTGTGTTCCTTTGTGTAAGTATATTTTATGGATCATCTGTGGATTCCTGCCCACTTAAATACACTAGCTTTTAAAATTTATGTTTCAGTCTTGAGCTAGCAATCAATTTGCAAGCACTGGAGGCAACCTTTCCTCACAAATTTACCTTCCTTTAATCTGTGGGGATAGCATATTTTCAGGAGCTACATAATGCATTTCTGTAACCAGAATTTCTCAGTGTTCTAATAAAAGGTGTAAAAAAAAAAAAAAAAAATCATGACTCAGTAAGTCATTTAAAAGGTTTTATTGTAGCATTGTTATTCAATTAAATTATTTCCTGGCAAATAAGTTTGTATTAATATCGATTTAAATGGGCTTGGCTTGGAGTTATGTGTACTCTGAAAGTAGTAAAATATATAAAGAGTTGCACAGAAATCTTAATTGGAGGACAATATTCCTTTACTGTGGAATAGCTGCTATCTTTTAAAAGAGTGATATCATTTCTTTTAAATCCTGTCATCTCAGCTTTATCAAGAAGTCAATGTAAGAAGCAAAAATAGAAATGTCTTTGGAAAAATAAATGCCATCTGTCCTCGGTGGTACAGAAATAGGTCTCAAAAGCAGATGAAAATGTAAGCAATCCACACATCAGTATTCAAGGAAGACAAAAGTACCTTTACTTGATGCCTGGGTTCATAGCTCTTAAATCCGTGGAAGAGGAATGTTCTCCTAGTCAAGAATTAAAATATTCTAGGTCTTTGCAAAATGTGATGTCATTTCCAGATGTCTGAATGGTAACGTGGAAGAAATTTATCTTAAATTAATTATTATCAGCTGTGACATATTAAACTGTTTTGACCAGTTGAAATGTTGCAGCCTGCACAGGAAAGGTGAGAGGCTGTCCTTTTCTTTTGTTCAGATGATGTGCCTGATGTACCTGATGTACACCTGGTGCCTGTGGACACATCTGTGTTTGAAAAGGAAGATTGTGTATTCACAGGGAGAGCAAGAGCTTCCTTTTGCTTCTTATAATAAGTATAGCTGGGATCCACCTCTTGTGTTTGGTACAAATTATCTAAAGATAATACTGTGAACCTCAAAGTATTCTAGAGAGTAGTAGTAGGCTAAGAACCTACAACCATTTGTTCTTAATTTTAGAGAAAAATATCTTCTCTAACTTGTACAGGTACTTCTTATTTCTGGTTCCATAAGAAATAAGAGCACAGGCCTTCAGACCTTTTCTCAGTATTGCCTGGTAAGAGAGCCCAACACCATTGCTCAATTCTGACTTAGCATTCTTTGTTGAAAACAGGAGAAACAAATATCAAGCCTGGACCTCGATGTACCTGCCTTACCTTACGAGAGCTATAATGATGGGGAAAAAAGTTTAAGAATGAAAAGGCTCATTGATACATAGTAGAACATACATGCCATGATTACATATCTTTCTTAGTAAATTTCTAAGTGAGATGGCAGGCTGGATATAAGAAGAGAGTAACAGAAAAGGAAATGAGGAACAACGCCCGAGAGTATATTCAGTCAAGGTGCTGAGTCAGGACTTAGGTGATAAAAGGTGCAAGTTCCTCATCTTTCTCTTTTGTAAAACCAAGCTTATATACATTTGTTCATCGTACACACACATGCATGTGTCTTTATGTGCACACTTGACATATATAGCTTGTTTGCATTATATATAAGTATTGTATATAATTTATTGAAAAAACTGACAACTGTGGAGGAATCAGAAAGTTAGAAAAATGAATAATATTGCTATTACCTATAGATGACTAGAAAATTATTGTTAATATCTTTCTGTTTATTTTTACAGGCTTTTATCTAATGTAATTGATTATTCTGTATTTTATACCTTGCTTTTTTTTTATTTACAGTGATAATTAACATTTCATGTAACTTTATAAACTATTTATACACATCATTTGAAATATTTCTTAAGAGTTCCATGAGAGGATAATTCCATAGTTTATTTAATCATTTTATATATTTGGGGCATTTAATTTTTCTCTCTTTCTGGCTTCCTTTCATTTACGATGTTTTCTATTTTCTTTGCTCTTTTTCTCTTGTTCTTTTTCCTTCTTGTTCAAATAGGGACTCTGCACGTAAGCTTTCAGATATGGCGGCAGTTTTTTTAAATTTTAAGATTAATGTAAAGGTACTTAAGATTAGGTTATTCTTTGTTAAGTAAAGTCCACGTTGTTGTTAAGCCCTTCACCTAGGAGATGTGCCCTACACCCTTAATTTGTGCCAGTTAGATGAGAGCTTACCAAGCTCCTCACCTCCTCCCTCCCTCTTCTTCCCTTCTCACCCTCCCATCATCCTGAATTTAATTGTGTTTTTCTCTGGTGGGGGCATGTAATTTTTTATCTACTAGTTTGATATTATTACCTTGGATACTTAGTTTTCATTCTTGCAATACTTTACTTGGAAGGATGTTCTTTAAATTCATTCAGGTAAATACAAAAGATGTAACATCTCCATTTTCTTCATGGCTGAATAATATTGCATGGTATACATAAACCGCAGTTTATTCATCCATGCATGAGTTGATGGGTACTTGAGGAGTTCCTACATCTTGGCGACTGTGAGTTGAGCTGCTATAAACATTCTAGTGGAAATGTCCTTATTGTAAAATGATTTTTTTTTTCTTCTGGGTAGATACCTAGTGATGAGATTGCAGAATGAAATGGAATATATACCTAGCTCTTTAAGGATTCTCCATACTTCTTTCCAAACAGGTTGTATTAGTTTTCAATTTCACCAACAGCATCTAAGCGTTCCATTTTCTCTGCACCCATGTAGGCATTTGCAGCTTTGGGACTTTGGGATGTGAGCTATTCTCACTGGGTTTAGGTGATATCTCAAGGTGGTTTTGATTTGCATTTCTCTGATGATTAGGAACGATAAGCATTTTTTCATGTGTTTGTTGGCCATTTCTCTGTCTTTTTTGGGAGAAGGCTTTGTTCATGTCTGGTCTAATGAGAAATGCAATTTGAAGGAGGGAACAGTCCCTGCTTAAGGAAAATATTTGTATCCATTAGTTTGGCTGTTGAGGACCTCATAAAGAGGAGAAAGCCATCATGGCCATAACATCCTTGCATGATTCATCCTTTGCATCATGTTTATATATGTGTATGTGCATGCCTGTTTGTATTTGTGTGCATGTATATTTGTGTGTGCACGTGTATATATTTTTGTGTGCAGACATGTGTATGTGTGTGCAGGTATGTGCGTCTGTGCACAAATGTACTGAGATACAATAAGCTTGGCTTGATAAGGAGAGGACTAGTTTTATCAAACTGAATTCCTGGTGCCTTTTTTACAATTCAGCAGCCTACACAACATGGCCTTGTGGTTTTGGATTTGATGGGAGAACTAGTGTGGACAACATTTTCAATTGAGATGCTCTGAGATCCATATGTCTTGAAGGAAAGGGAAGGAAGAGCTATGTGTTTAAACTGAAGAACTCCATTGGTTCTTTGATATGCATGTAATGCCCACAAAAAACATATGGTCCAACCCCACTGTGAACACAACCAAGGAGAACAGCATTAGCTTGCTGGTTTCAAGAGTTTCTGAGAGAACTGTAGCATTTGCTGTGAGCACAGGCACTGGGGAAAATGCAGGCCCCACAGCTCAGAAAAGCAGAGGTCAGACAAGCAGGAGAAGCAGAGGGAGGCCTCACAGTGACAACCCTGAGGGACCTAGAGGCAAACAGAAGGCACTACTCGTGAATTTACAGGAAGTGTTTCAGAAGAGATTAGGGCCAACGTGATTTAGGTATTGGGATTGAGATATCAATGTTAATGGAATCTCACTCATGTATTTGGGGAGATTTGAGCCACCTGGCTAAAACCACAGATCTCAATCTTTGTTTATAAGGATCTCCCTGCCCAACATTTCTAATTGTTTTCTTAAAGATAGATTTCCGGGGGATGGGTTACCAGGTTTTGCTTTGGGTTTGCCCCCAAGCAAACCCTAAGCAAGTATTTGTATGCAAGGACTTTATTTGAATGATCCCAGGATGAACAAGTAAGGAATTGGAAAACAATGAGAAGGGAAAGAAAAAAAAGCCAGTAAAAAAGGGTGTTAATAAGTGGGTTAGTCCTGTGGGCAGCAGGGAATAAATCCCACTGAGAACACCTTGAAAAACCCCGAGCAACAGACTCAGAATCAGACTGCAAAGATTAGCAAGCTGAGGCAATGGTCCATGTAGTAGTATCTCCTTTCTTAGAAGGTTGCTCCAGGTTTATTAACTCCTTTAACCTCCAGAAAATGCCTCCTTGCAGCCAAACAGGGTAATAAAATAGAGGTGGGACACTTGAGGTGTAAAATTGTTATTAGGCTGCAAATTGTATATTATCCAAAGCACTCAAGTGGACTGAGGGGTGAGGGATGGGGCCCTGGCAGCATTGACTGCCCTGGATTTGCCATGTTTCTATTTCTGTACACTGTTCTCGTGATGATGTGTCACGTATTTAGAAATGTTGTTACGTTTTTGCTTTCTTTCATCTAGGAATCAAAAGGTATTGGGGTATCAGAGATAAACTCTTCCTCTGAAGCTTTTTTCCATCTCTGTGTCATGGTTCTCTTAAGCAACCAAAATATGTGGTCCGTTCTCCCTAGAAGGTCAGCGGGAATGCCTCTTTCTCCTTGAAAGAAGAAACATTGAGGGAGAAACAGGCTTGAAATGTGGAAGAGAAATGTGCTACCATAGCAGCCTTACTCTGGGGGTGGCATAATTGACTTAGTGTTTTGGTTCATCAGTTTGAAAATTCCCTTTATTTCTATTCCAGATTCAAGTTATCTGATGTCAGTACCCATTTCTTTATAGGGAATTTCTTTCATTTTCCAATTCTCCTTCATTCTACTTATAATAAATCAACCTAGAAATATTTCTGACCTTTCCTTTTCTTTATCCATTTTTAGTTAAGAATTTTGAAAACAAAAAGAAGAAAGAGAAAAAAATAGTTTACACTTTCTCACCAAGAAGTCACACCTCAACACTTAAAAATCTGGTTTCCATCTCTACCAGTTCACTGAGAATGTTCTCATCCTGTTTACCAAATTTATAAAGCCAAATTCAATCAGTGCTTTTTGTTTTTATTCCATTTGAACTTACTGATATCTTTTCTTTTTCTTTTTTTTTTTTTTTTTTTTTCATTTCTTTGTTTTTTATTGTTGGGGATTCATTGAGGGTACAATAAACCAGGTTACACTGATTGCATTTTTTAGGTAAAGTCCCTCTTACAATCGTGTCTTGCGCCCAAAAGGTGTGGCACACACCAAAGCCCCACTCCCCTCCCTCCCTTTGCTCTTCCCTCTCTTTGCTCTTCCTTTCTGATTTCTTTTCTTTTCTTTTTTTTTTTTTTAAGCAGGAACTCAACTTTATTGTGTCAAGCAGCTGCTTATATAGAGCATGGGGAAGGGGCGGGGAAAGAAGGCGGGGGATGAGGTGCAGTGACAGGGTTGGGCCAATGGCATGGTACCACGTTGGCTGTATCTAG
>CAUYPK010125345.1:0-10821 GCA_963574355.1 Loris lydekkerianus | reverse complement strand
AGGGACTCTTCAAAGAAACAGTCTGGAGTGTACAAGTTAGTTTTCAAGAGAAATCCTTCTGAGATGCAATGGTACATTTCAAAACTATTAAGAAATGAGTATAATTGTGATGGATGTGTTACTTAGTTCAATGTAAGCATTTCACATTGTATATCGAAGCAGTACCCTGAACCCCATAAATGCATCAATGTGCAAAGTTATGATTTAATAAAAAATAATTTAAAAAAAGAAGGGAACTCATTCATCTGGTAAAGGTACCTGTAAAAAAACCTATAAGAAATGTCATAGCGAACAGTGAAATTGTGAAAGATTTCCTTTCAAGGTTGGGATAAAGAGAAGTCTGTCATCACCCATTGCTCTTAAACATTGTATTGGAGGTTCCGGTCAGTACATTGTAGCAAAGAAAATAAATTTTGTAAATGTGTAATGTTTGATGAGCGCAAAACAAAGCTGTCATTATTTGTAAGTCATATTAGGGCATTTGTAGATACTCCAAAATAATATCCAGATAAACTAGCCCAAAGTATAAAGTAAATATCCAAGAATTCATACTGATATAATATAAATAAATGATTGAATAAATTATTATAATAAGTAAGGGAAAGAGACAAATATCTAATGCTGAAGAATTGCAAATAAATTATGTAGCTTGTCCATCCTAAAGGAGAGGAAACAAATCTCAATTCTTGATTAGAATCTGCATAAAATGATTTCCTTCCAAAGAGTACAAAAAGGAAAGGGGGGAAAATGAAAAGCCCTAACAAATGCTATTTCAACCAGGTGGTCAACCAACATCAACAATGATAAATTATGTTGCTTATATACCTTTGATGTGTTGTGATAAAAATGGCACTTTACCTCTATGATTACGTTCCCCCAAACCTAGTATTATCATGAGTAAAAACCTCAGACAAATTCCCACAGAAGGCCATCCTGCAATACAACTGACTAGTAGTCCTCAAAAATGTCAAGGTTATCAAAAACAAAGAAAATCTAAAGCCATGGATGGTGGGTCACACTTATAATCCTAGCAATTTGGAAGGTCAAGGCAGGGTGGGGCAGTTGCTTGAGGCCAGGAGTTTGATACCAGCCTGAATAACATAGTAAGACCCTGTCTATACAAAAAATAGACAAATTAGCTGTGTGGTGGTGCACACCTTGTAGTCCCAACTACTCTCAGGAGGCTGAAGCAGGAAAGTCGGCTATGCTCAGGAGTTTAAGGTTACAATGAGCTATGACAATGTCATTGCACTCCAGCCTGGGTGACAGAGTAAGAACTTGTCTTTAAAAAAAAAAAAAAAAAACCCAAACCAGGCCTGTAATCCTAGCACTCTTAGGAGGTCCAGACATGTGGATTGCTTCAGCTCAGGAGTTCGAGACTCCGCTGAGCAACAGCAAGACTCTGTCTCTACTAAAAATAAAAAAAATTAGCCAGATATTATGGTGGGCACCTGTAGTCCCAGCTACTTGGGAGGTTGAGGCAAGAGGATCTCTTGAGCCCAACCAAGAGTTTGAAGTTGCTGTGAGCTATAATGACGCCACGGCACTCTACCCAAGGTGACAGAGTGAGACTCTGCCTCAAAATAAAAATAAAGCACAGTAAGATACTACCTTACCCCTGTCAGAATGGTCAGTATTAAAAAGTCAAATAAAAATAGATTTTGGTACAGATGTGGTGAAAAGCAAATGCTTTCACACTACTCATGGGAATGTAAATTAATACAACCTCTATGAAAACCAGTATGGAAATTCCTCAAAGAACTGAAAGTAGACCTTACCATTTGATCTAGCAATCCCACTACTGGAGATCTAGCCAAAGGAAAGAAGTCATCACATCAAAAAGCCACATGCACTCATATGTTTATAGCAGCACAATTCACAATTGCAAAGATATGGAATCAACCTAAGTGTCCATCAACTGATGAGTGGAAAAAGAAAATGTTATACCATAAAATACTACTCAACCATAAAAAATGAAATAATATCTTTCACAGTGTCTTGGATGGAATTGAAAACCATATCCATAACACCTAGGAGAACTTGATGTATATATGCACCAGGATACAAGTAAAAAAATGTTTCCAGAAGCACTGCTAATAATAGTAAAAGTATTACAGAAACAAATATACAGAACAATAAAATTTTAAAAATAAATCCTATAGTGATACAAGGTGGAATGGAATACTAGATAGCAATAAAACCAAACTAAAGATAAGGAGCTAATATAATGCTGACAAGATGCAAAAAATATATAAACTGTATGATTCCCTTTATATAAAGATCAAAATCAGATACAAATTAACTACCATATTTTGCCAGATATAATCCACATCCATGTTTTTGACCCAAACTTTCAGGGAAATAATCTTTTGTTTTAATTTTTATTTGTTTATAGTTAAGTATTTGTTTTTTTGTGTTATAAAGGAATTTTTTAAAAATATTAGCTAGATTGCTGGCTCCCACCTAAAGTATACAAAGAGAAATGTGCCACTCTTCATTAGCCAAAAATGCTTTCTTTGCAAGTTTGTCATAAGTTCAACAAAATAATTACTGTAATCCAGGGTATTATTTTACATATGGATATCATTATAGCTTTCTAGAGTTATACTTTTAATGTATAAACATAAATCAAATAATTAAAATAATTTATGTCAATAAGGAATTAGTATTACCCATGCATAATGTGCACCCTTATTTTTTCCTCAAAAATTTGGGCAAAAAAGTGAGTATCACATATGACAAAATACAGTATATTGGTTAGAAATGCATATTTAGATTATATAACTATAAAGAAGAGCAAAGAAATAATTATTATAACAGTGAAGATAGTGCTAACATCCAGAAAAGGGGATAATGATGAATATCTAGAGTGTTGACAGGGTTCCATTTCCTTCCCTGGGTGGTAATTACTGGCTGTTTACTTCACAATACTTGAAACTGTACAATTTATGGCTTTTAAAGAGAGTAAAATATAGGTGAATACACATATAACCTTGTTCTGGAGAAGACATAAGCATGTTATGAAATGTAGATAGTACAAAAGAAAAAATATACCTGTATTTAACTTTTTCCCTAATGCCCACCCCTTGAAAAAAATGTATTTTTTTTTTGTTTAGGGTACTGTTTAGGGTACACACACAGTTGGTGAAATTAAAGACAATAAAAGATATGACTACTGTAAAAATCAAATGGAAACCTCTGGAGAAGGAAGGGGGACAGGGAGAGAAGATGCTGTGATCAGAAAGGCCTTCTGGCGTGCTGGCAATATCCTATTACTTGACCAGGGTGGTAGCAACATACCTGCTTACATAAAGGGTATTTGTTCAACTATATGTTTTACACATCTTCAATATGTATATCATATTTCACAATTAAAAAAAACCATTCAAATCATGTAAATTAAAATTTTTTACCTGGATCCTTGAACTCAACTCTACAATTCCTATAGTTCGGGCTCTTTCTATGTAAGATATCATATCCATCATTTCCTCTGTTGTCTCGGGGGTTTTTAGAGCACGCTCTTTAATTGCCTCAAATTCACTGCAAATACTGACATAAAACTCCGCATTATTACACTTATGGTAATTAATGTTATATCATACTCAATAAACATGCTATTATGATTATTATAAAATAAATACTGTTACATCCTAAAAATAATTGGTTAATTCACTAAGATACCTGAAAATGTTTAAACTTATCTGATACAGTTCAGTATAAACCATATATCAATAAAATCTACAAAAGTAAGATAATATTTTTCTTTTTTTTTTTTTTTTTTTTATTGTTGGGGATTCATTGAGGGTACAATAAACCAGGTTACACTGATTGCATTTTTTTAGGTAAAGTCCCTCTTATAGTCGTGTCTTGCGCCCAAAAGGTGTGGCACACACCAAAGCCCCACTCCCCTTGAAGTAAGATAATATTTTTCATATGAAATTGTGGCATATTTAAAACAAATTAGTGATCATTTCAACCCTCTTGAATACTCGGATAAGCAGTGTGGCATAGAACACAAAAATCAACAATTCTTTTAGAATAGCCTATGTATCTAAGTATAAACCTACATATCCATCCTACAGACATTATTCAGCTAAAGATACATTTCATAGCATAGTTCTCCTGTGCCTTAAAATATCTATATTATCATGTGATTACTAGAAATATCAGGAAAAAAGGTAAGAACAAAGTAAAAGAGGTAAGTCATTTTAAAAATAAATTTTAGTTCATACAAGAATTTGAGAATATAGGTGGGAAATTATACTTATTCATTCATTATGAACAGTTGAGTACCTATACTGTGCTAAGCAAAGTTCTACGCATTGTAGATGGCAGCAAACAAGACCTTGTCCTCATAAAGCTTATACTCGAGCTGAGGAGACAGACAAAAGCAGCACATAAATATGCAACATTTTAGGTAGTAAAAAGCCCTATGAATAAAAATAAAGCAAGGTAAAGGGGAAAAGAATTATGGAGTGTAGAGAAGGAGCCATTATTTATACCGAGTGGTCAGGGAAGGCCTTTCTAGGGAGATGATACTCAAGGGGAGAGAAGAAAAAAAGCGAGGAGTTATGCAAATAACAAGAAAAGAGTCTTCTGGGAAGAAAAAACATCAAAGGCCCTGGAAGTGGCAATAAGCTTGGCATACTGTAGGAATGGCAAACAAGTCAGTATGAATGAACACAATGAAGAGGACCTTGCATGAAGTTTGAGAGGTGAGCAAGACTCCAGGTGATACAGGACTTTATAATAAAATCTTGAATATTGGGCATGGAAAGAATTAATATAGATAATGCACAAAGACAGGTGATCCTCCTAGGGATCTGAATCCCCTGGGGAGAGATATTTCAACAAATGAAAAGGAAGCAAACAAAATGATGACAGCAAGGTGGTCTAAGCAGATGCTAAACCAAACTACAAAGTAACCAAATTACTCTTTAACAACCTGTACTTAACCCAGTGTAAACATTTCCTTCTTTTGATGTTATCTATCTCTCTTTTTTTGATGTTATCTATCTCAACTACAGAATTTAAACAGGAAAGAATTAAAGAATGAACCAGGTAGAGAAAACTGAACTTTTCAGTTGCTCTTATATCTTGCATTTAAAATAAAACATAGCTATTTTGTTGGAAGCAATAAATTTTTCCAGAAAAAAAACAAATAAATTATAACAATAAATATCAAAAAAAGTTATACCAGATATAAACCACTTTTTACTAACTATGGCACTGTCATTGCTCTTACTCATGAGACTGGTTAAAACTCTCAAGAAAGGGATGAGTCTAATACTTTAACCTCTTTGATATCTCTTTGTGAAGTATACTTTTGTATAAAGCATGCCTGATAGACACTTGACTCTCTGACAGTCATATATTTGTTTATTTGTTTTAAAGTATTTATTGGGTACTTATTCCATGCCAGGCAAGAGGCTGGATGCTTTACAGATGCCAATCGTGATCCTAACAGTACTCCAAGGACAGTATTATTTTCCATAGTTAACATAGTAGGAAACAGAGGCTCAGGGAAATTAAAACAACTTGCCAAGGGTTAGAAAACTAGTTAATGGCAGAGTTAGGACTCAAAGTCAGGTCTTTATAACTCCAAAGCATAGAATTTTCTCACTTTGCTTCTAGGAAAATAAACATAACAGCTAACCATGTCCAGACATTGTGGTAGGTACTATACATACATTAGTTTTAACCTTTATAGAAGTTATAAACTCAGATTCCTTTGGGGCCACACAGGTAACAAATTAGTTAGATAAATGGATGATGAGGCTTGATAACTGGGTGAACAAATCACAATACACATTCCTTGTCTAAAAGGGAAAGCTGTTTCTTAGCTTCAGTTTCCACTGCAGGCCCAATATGGCATGGTCTTCCCAATTTTTTAGAAAAGTAAGAAATATAAAGGGTGTGTATGTGTGTGTGTGTGAATCTAATTTTAAAATATTGATGGCAAATCCTAAATCTGTTTAAACAGAACAAAACAGTGTGAAATGAGTAAAACATATATGCATGACACACTAGCTAACACGCTAGCTGGCAGTCTACTAATTTATGAGTCCTATTTTATAGCTATCCAGCAAAGTAAATATCATTGTCTCCATTTTACAACAAATAAATATTTAGGTCGGGAATGATCCCAGAACTGCCCAAAATCACAGAAACTCTATCTTCTTTTCATTATTATGCAGTTTGTATTCAAATACTGGCTTACTTCATTTTTTTTTTTTTTAAACCCTGGGTTGCCTTAAAATTTTTCTTAAATAGTACCAAATAAAAAGAACTGGCCAGGTGCCATGGCTCACAACTGCAATCTTAGCACTCCAAAAAGCTAAGATGGGAGGATTGCTAGAGATCAGAAGTTCCAGACCAGCCTGAGCAAGAGTGAGACACCCTTTCTACTAAAATAGAAAAAAGACCAGGCATTGTGGCAGGTGCCTGTAGTCTCAGCTACTCAGAAGGCTAAGGAAGGAGGATTGCCTGACCCCAGAGGTTTGAGATTGTTGTGAGCTAGGCTGACGCCATGACACTCTAGACTGGGACAACAGAGTGAGACTCTGTCTCAAATTTAAAAAAAGAACTCACTCTGGTTTGGTGCCTATAGTACAGTGGTTACGGCTCCAGCCACATATACTGAGGCTGGGTTTGAACTTGCCCTGGGCCAGCTGAAACTACAATGACAAGTGCAACAAAAAAGTAACTGGGCATTGTGTCAGCACCTATAGTCCCAGTTATTTGGGAGGCAGAGGCAAGAAAATTGCATAAGCCCAAGAGTTGGAGGTTGCTGTGAGCTGTGACATCACAGCACTTTATGGTGAGGGTGACATAGTGAGACACAGTCTCAAAAAACAAAAAAAAAAAAAAAAAGAAAAGAAAAAAGAAAAAGAACTCAGCCTGATGAGGCTTACAAAGGAACCATAGGAAGCAGCTGTGGAGGAACAAGAGTTATTTTAGCAAAAATTATATTTAGTCCCATAATACTGAGTTTGGGAATTAATTCTACTTACGATTCATTTTCTTTTCTATATTTTGAAGCTATGTCATTTAATAATAAGTTTGCAAAGGTTTTTGCTTTATTTGTCAGGCCTGTCTTCAAATCTTCACAATCCAAACGCACCATAGGGTAATGAACCCACTGAGGCAAAAGCATTATTTCTGAGGCAAGATTGAAAAACTTTTCTATAAACTTAAAAAAAGATGTTTAAAAAATGATTAGAATATTATAATTCATCAGTGATTTTATACTAATGTCTTGTGTTGAAACTCTTAATCATATAAATGAGAACTCATTTCCTTTTGCTAAATGACTAAAATTTTTTTATTGCACAAATTTTTTTCACTTATCTTTTCACAAAATAATTTGCCAATCTATAAGTAAATATTAATACAATGCCATTGATAACATCAAAATGTGAACATATCACAAGGTAAAATTTCTCTCCATAATTATTTTTCTAAACTATCCCTAGAATTTAACCCATTTCTCTTTGCTTAGAAATAAACCCATATGGGCTCAGCACTCATAGGTCAGTGAGTAGGGCACCAGCCACATACACTGAGGCTGGCAGGTTTGAGCCCAGCCCAGGCCTGCTAAACAACAATGACAAGTGTAACAACAACAACAACAACAATAACAAATAGCCAGGTGTTGTGGCAGGCGTCTGTAGTCCCAACTACTTGGGAGGCTAAGGCAAGAGAATACTTAAGCCCAAGAGTTATGGTAAGCTGGGATGCCACAGCACGTCTGCCAAGGGTGACAAAGTGAGACTGTCTCAGAATAAATAAATAATTAATTAATCAATTAAATAAATAAATAAAATAAACCCATATGATGTGACAATGTGTATAGCAGGTACTTTTGCTATCACTGATGCCTCACTAAAGATTCTAATTCAATCTTTAGGAAAAGAAATGCAATAAAAACTCTGTAGGTTGACCACCCAAGGGAATGTAACAAACTGGTCAACGTATGGAAGTTGTCAACATAATTCAGCTTCCTACTGTGACATGCCCATGTGGTACATGTCCAATCTATGAAAATTAGGTCAACGTAAGGAGGTAGTCAATGTTGGGAGGTGGTCAACTATGGAGATTCTTCTGTATAAGGAACTTTTTTATTTTGGACAAGAAAATCCAGAAGGAGAGAAATACTGGTATTCTGCTAGTACCAAACATCCAAGATATTGGAATTTATACCAACTTCTTAATAGATGAACTTCTTAATAGCCAAACCAACTTCATTATGATGAAAGAAGAAAAATGCATAAACAATATACTACATACACTATAATACATGTGTCTTCTATATAAAATTATTGTGGGCAAAACTAAACTAATTATTTAAGGATGTACACATAGGTGGTAAAACTGTAAAGGAAAGCAAGAAATGTTATGATAATAGTTACCAATAATGATGGAAGAAAGTTATAATTTGGGCAGAGACATATGGTGGCTTCTGAAGGGCTGCAAAGTTCTAATTCTTAACCAATGGGGTTACTACTATCTAAGTTATAATTACCTATCAATCTACATAAACACACTTTCTACACTCTTCTACATATTATATTTCATGCTTACATTAAACTTTTTTTTTTGAGGCAGAGTGTTGCTCTGTCAAGTAGCAACAAGTAGAGTACAGTGGCATCACGATAGCTCATTGCAACCCCAAACTCTTGGCCTCTGCCTTAGTCTCCCAAGGAGCTGACATTATAGGTTAAGTTTTCTATTTGTAATAGAGATGGGGTCTTGTTCTTGTTCAGGCTGCTCTTGACTCCTGAGCTCAAGCAATCTTCCAACTTCTGGCCTCATTAAGCTTTTCTTAAGCTTCTGTGCCTGACCTTATTAAGTTTAAAATATTAAGAAATATTTTAAATATACATAAGTAGACAAAATGTATTCATGATCCAGGTTCAACAATTAGCAACTCATGGCCAATCTTTTTTTCTCTATATCCATAATAACCCCTACCCTGTTGCTTCATGTAAGCATCATGTAAATTCACAAGCATTATGTAAATTCATCTCTGTAGATGTTATAGTTTATAATTTAAAAATCTCCCCCCCAAACCAGGCCCACTAACCACTACGGTATATCAGAAATTCACATAGTATGCCTATAGAGGGTCCTCAAATTGATCTCCCACAATTACAAAGGATTGAATATATACCATCTCTTATTTTCTAGAAGTAATAATGAATTTATGAATTCATAATATAGTTTCATGCACACATAAATACCAAGTGATGTTAAACATAAGCATATTAGAAAAAATATAATCATCTCAATAGATGCAGAAAAAACATTTAACAAAAATCCAACAATCTTTTATGATAAAAACACTTAAGCTAGGAATAGAAGAGAACTCAATATGAGGCATATTTAGGAAAAATCTATACCTAAATCACACTTAATGGTGAAAAAATTAATATTTACCTAAGATCAAGAACAAGGTAAAGATATCCAAAATCATCACCTCTATTCAACATTGTACTAAAAGTACTAGCCTGGAAATTAGGCAAGAAAAATACATAAAAGGTATTTAGGTCAGAAATGAAAACAATCACAATTGCAAATGACAGGATATTGTGCAAAGAAATTCCTAAGGAATACACACACACACACACACACACACACACACACACAAATATGAGAAATAACAAATGAGTTTGGCAAGGCTACAGGACATAAGACTAAGATACAAAAAACAATTGTATTTCTAGACACTATCAATGAACAGCCCGAAACGTGGGAATAAATTTAACAAAGTAAATGCAAAGCTTATACATGTAAAATGCAACAGTGTTGGAGGAAAAATAGAAAAGCACTAGATAGTAGGCCAAACATGATGCAGACTAGCCTCCTTGTAGCCTATTAAAAACATACTCGAGGCAGTGCCTGTGGCTCAAAGGAGTAGGGCGCCGGCCCCATATGCCGGAAGTGGGGGTTCAAACTCAACCCAGGCCAAAAACTGCAAAAGAAAAAAAAAAAAAAAAAGATAAAAACATACTCAATATGTTCAAAAAAGTAAAGAATATATATTCATCTCAACTTGATTCATTCAACTTGAGATGAATATATAAGGTAAAAATAAAATTTCCCCCCAAAGAAATACAGTATCTGAAATGAAATTTTTACTTAATATGAGTAACAACAGCTTAACTTCAGAGAAGAAAGAATTAATGTACTTAAATGACGCAAAGGAATTTATCCAAAATGAAGTATAAAAGAAAAAAATTGAAAACTCTGCACAGAGCTTCATTAACCTCTGGAATAATATCAAGCAGTCTGACACACATGTAACTGGAATTCCAGAGTAGGAAAAAGATGGGAACAAAAAGGAAAAAAATTGAAGAAATAATATCTTAATATTTTCCAAGTTCGATGAGAACCATAATCCCACAGATCTAATAATCTCAACAAACCTCATTCAGAAGAAATACAAAAGGAACAATACCAATATACTTCCCATTTAAATAGCTAAAAGGTAACACAAAAGAGAAAATCTTAAAATAAGCCAGATAAAAAGACATTATAGAAAGAAAGCCAGGAGAGAATTCCAGCTTGATGACATGTCAGCTCTATGGACCAGTCCCCTAGTGAAAGTGGTGAAAAACATTTTAAAAACAAGGATTTAGGCCTGGAGTGGTAGCTAATGACTGTAATTCTAGCACTCAAGGAGACTAAGGCAGGATGATCATTTGAGCCCAAGAGTTCTCAGTCAGCCTGGGCAACATAGTGAGATCCTGTCTCTGAAAATAAAAGAATAGCATTATTAAAGATTAAGTCCTGTGAAGACTGGTAATGTTGCCCACATAA
>CAUYPK010125341.1:0-44775 GCA_963574355.1 Loris lydekkerianus | reverse complement strand
TACTAGGTTTATACCCAGAAGACCAAAAGTCACAATATAACAAAGACATCTGTACCAGAATGTTTATTGCAGCCCAATTCATAATTGCTAAGTCATGGAAGAAGCCCAAGTGCCCATCGACTCACGAATGGACTAGCAAATTGTTGTACATGTACACCATGGAATATTATGCAGCCTTAAAGAAAGATGGAGACTTTACCTCTTTCATGTTTTCATGGATGGAGCTGGAACATATTCTTCTTAGCAAAGTATCTCAGGAATAGAAAAAAAAGTATCTAATGTACTCAGCTCTACTATGAAGCTAAATTATAGCTTTCACATGAAGTCTATAACCCAACTATAGCACAAGACTATGTGGAAAGGGCCAAGGAAGGGGCAGGGAGGGAGGAGATTTTGGTGGAGGGAGGGTAATGGGTGGGGCCACATCTATGGTGCATCTTAGAATGGGTACAGGTGATTGCACTAATGTACACAGCTATGATTTGAATAAAAATAAAAATAAAAATAAAAAAAAGCTAAATGAATGGGGCTATGATTTTTGGCCTCATCTGCCATATTGATCTGACCTTTTGCCAACCAACAACCACTTCTTCAAACCTCTTGACAACTTCTGGCAGGTAAAACCCTTCCACAACCAGCAGGATGCAGAAAATGCTTTCCAAGAGTTCACTGACTTACAAAGAACGGATTTTTACACTACAGGAAAAAATAAACTTATTTCTCAGCAGCAAAAAAAAAAAAAAGAAAGAAAGAAAGAAAATAGAAAAAATTACTTGGGCATGGTGGCACACACTTGTAGTCCCATCTATTCAGGAGGCTCAGGCAGGAGGATCACTGGAGTCCATATGTTGGAGGCTGCAGTGAGCTATGATGATGCCACAGCATTCTAGCTGGGATAACAGAGTGAATTCAACAAACAAACAAAAAAGGACCAATACCAAAAAAAAAAAGGAAAGAAAGAAAAAATAGCAATATGGTAATCACACAGACAAAACATGTCAATAACTAAAGAAATGCTCATTTTTTGCAGATCATAATATTCTCTTTATGACATTGCCTTCAGGGTGAATTTTAATATATGCAACAAATAAGCCCTCTTCTCATCAGTATCTCCCTGGTCAATCATGCAGGTAAGCAGATAGCTTGGGCAGAGTCCTCCTCCAGTTCTGAACAACAAGATGTGATTAATGAGTGCCTACCCCACATGAAAAAGGATGCAGCCATTTGTGCTGCGGAGTATCCAGCCCAACCCTAAATCTGCATCCAACAGGGGAAAATACTGCAGCCAAAGCTCCCGGGGCTATTACAGTTAAAATGAGACCAGGAGGCCTCTGTTCTGGCTGCTGGATGAAAGGAAATATGTTCCCTGTAACTCAGACTGGAATAGGGACTGCGTTTGCTCATAGAAAGTGTGTTAGAACAGAAGTGATGCATTTTTCATTTTTCTAGGACCTTGTATTTCTCCTGAGAGATTACCCCAGAGGGATGCCAGGTGTTTCATCAGAAATAAGACAACCTGGGGCGGGGGTGGGTAGACCAAAAATGTCCTGACGCATGCATGGCCTTGACCTGGACAGACAGGGTCTCCAGAAAAGCCCCTACCATGCTGAAATGGACGTTGCTAGGAGCTGCATCTATTTACCCCAGCTCCTTACTTTTTCTTGCTCTCATTTGGTATGTTTACCTCATTTGTCAGAGTGCCACAGCCTGCGTGAAGCAGTTTTTAGTTATCGGAAGCCTCTGCTTGCTGTGTTTATCTGAACCCTCGCCTGGCCGTGGTTATCTGGAAGCTGGCTCTTTGATGCTTTGTTGGTTCAGGACAACAAAGCCTGAGGGTGCATGTCTTGAAATAATGCTCCCACGACTAAGGTAACAGGAGAGAGGCTGCCGCAAGGCACACCAGGGTCACTGCACAGGATGCTTTTTGCAGACTGCCCATGAAGAACTACAGCCAGGAGACCTGGGTCCTTGAGGGAGAATGCTTCTTGAATAAATGGATGAATTCTATTCCATCTACAAGGAACCCACTGAAGGTTAATGAGAAAAGAGTGTGCGATGAAGGATGACTCAGTATTTTAAGCTCTTCAATCAGGCAAGTTCAATCTGATTTTTTAAAAAAGAGTCAAAGTGTTAGGTGATGTTAACCAACAAGAGCCAGAAGTTTTATCTCCAATACCCAGCAGACCCCACCTTCACCAAGTTCTCAAATCAAGAATTCTTTCATTTTTTTTTTCATCTTCATGGATGGAGCCCATTTAGTTCCCAGAAGACAAATGTTTGCAGTCGGTCCTGAGGTTTTCTCTAGGGAAACATAACTTCCCAGTCAATGAGACTGCCCAGAATATGGTATACATTTCTGCCTGCATTTTAGTTATATTTTACTGTCCACTAAGGAATCTGGATGAAAGGGCCTCTGGGAAGAATGGTTGATAAATTGGCTTCCTTTTTTTTTTTTTTTTTTTTTTTTTGTGTGTGGAATTTGGGAGAAAAGGTTTAAATACAAGTAAGTTAATATTTATCTCTATTCTTGCAATCATTTACTAACAACAGGACCTGAAAAGGAACCCCCCTAGTTAATCTCATATTTACTACCATGCCCTGGGGTGCCCCGTGATGACCTTGTTTGCCTTTTTCCGATGGTAAGTTCATAATTATACTTCTAGATGGCTTGTGCTAAGATATCCAGTCAGGATTAAAGACATTATCTAAAACATGAAAGGACAGGTACATTTGAACTCAGTAGTTTAGATATTTAAAAACAGGCGAGAGCTACTTGGGAGGCTGAGGCAAGACAATGCTTAAGCCCAAGAGTTTGAGGTTGCTGTGAGCTGTGACACCACAGCACTCTACCAAGAGTGACATAGCAAGACTCTGTCTCAAAAAAAATTAAAAAAATTAAATAAAAACAGGCTAGAATTTTTTATAAACACGAGAAAATCACAAGATCATTATATGTACAATTGATACTTGTACTATCAATTCTGAAGGGTATTTTCAGTGCATTGGTATAGCCATCTAGTACTTTATATACTTTCTGACAAAATAGAAGAAAAATTTGGGAGTGAATAATAAATGAATTTCTAAGGTAGCACAAAGCAGCAAGAATATTATGGAAAACCAGGACATTTGCTAATGATTTATTGAGATGTCTTTTTTAAATGATACAATATAATTTGAACAAATGTCAATTTCATTATTGCAACTTGTAAAATGCAGAGTCATTCCTTATAGCTTTAATATGTTCATTCAGTCCCCAAGTCTTTATTTTTATTGAAGGTCAGTATGTAACAAAATTCATTCATTCACTCACTCAGCAAATGCTTAAGGTCCCAGGTCCCAACACCAATATCATTCAGGCTACAATGTTGTAGGAAGTAACGAACAATGTGACATTTTCTTTCTTGTTAGAAGGACATTATTTAAAAGACCTGAACTACTTACTATTAGCTTTTTCTTTATAGAGGTTTCAAGGGTCACACTTCCCTATAATATGTTATTTTGACATATTTTGATAAATGTAGTTGCCGTGAAATGAAGCAGCTGACCCTGAGAATCACTATCCATCTTTCAATGGTTATATCTTGGTTGTATTAAAATTCAATCCAAAAGGGTAAGAGCCAACCTAGAAGTAAAAAAAAATATGTTTCTAGAATGATAACCCAAAACGTATTTATTCCTTCTCATATTATTGAATTTATTTCACATGAAGACATTGGTTTTCATGTTCCAACTCTGTCTACTGGAACCAGACTGAGAGATCCACGGGTTGAGTATACAGTGATGAAACTGACTTCCACAGGCCACCTATCAAAAATCAACCTTCTCATTTACAGTCACGCCCTAGGTAGAAAGGTCCCCAAATAACTTCTTTATAATTCTAATCAGTAAAAACAGCATTCTGGATGTAAAGGCCACCGTTTCTTAGAATCCCACCTGTCTGTTTCAATAGCCATCCTTTAATCTAAAAATTTAAAGATGACAAATCTGCCTTTTAAGAACAGGATGAGAATCAAACATCTGAAGCCACAGTGAAACATCATTTCAGTCTATTTTTGTTAGTGGAAATAGAGGCACACATTAAAATGTTCTGTAGAATGTTCTGCTATGTACAAAGATCTGTAGCACATTATAAATGTTACAGATAGGATGTTATAGATATGAAAGGAAATAGCTACACATGAAGGATTTAGAGAATTATTAGTTAAGCGAGTGTTAAAAGTGGGGGAGGAAATAGCTTTTGGGGAGAAAGACATACACTATAAACAGCACCTGGACCAGCCCAAAGCAAACTTGTCCTCGGAACTCCTCCAGCAGCCAGTCCCCGCCCTGTTTCTGGCAGACTTACCATCAGTGTTCCTGGCGGGTTCCATAAGAAACCCTGATGCTTTTTCTTCTTCTGCATTTACAATCAGACTGATTAATCCTTCCACTGAAATATTTCATCTTCTAATATCTACTGTCATAAATATAGTCTCCATCCACTCACAGATAGTCTAATGTAAAAGCCTTCTGGCTGGAGCAAAATTCTGACTTGTTTGCAGCCCAATTTCTCCTGCACAACATTGACAGAATAATTGTCCTAACACTCCACTTTTTAAAAAATTATTTTATTTTATTTTATAGAGATGGGATCTGGCTGTGCTGCCCAGGCTGGATGAAACTTCTGGGTTCAAATGATACTCATTTGAGCATCAGCTAGGACTACAGGTGTACACCACTATGCTCAGCTAATTTTAAAAATATTTACTTTAGAGGTGGGGTCTTGCTATGTTGCCCAGGCTGATCACCAACTGCTGCTCTACAGCAGTCCTCCTGGCCTTGTCTCCCAAAGTGCTGAGATTACAGGCCTGAGCAGCACACCCAGCCTCTAACATCCTGCTGTTTACACCTGCCTCGCACCGGCATCTCCAGGGAGGGTGCATCTCTGGAAACCCAGAAGCTTCCTTCTGACCCCCTCTCTATCCTCCAGATGTCCTGCTTTGCCCTCCGCGCTTTACTGTGTACCATGCTCACAGGAAATATGCCTTCCCTTCCTCCTTTCCAAATCCTGACATATTTCATCAGTATTTCACTTTCTTCAAGGCCTAATACAACAATTCGTAAGTACACATGTAGAGCAAGGGCTAAGTCTTACTCATTATGACAGCCCAACACCTGCACCTCGCTGAACCAGTGATAGATAAATACCTCCTCAAATTCTTTCTTAATTATCTTTGATGTATGCCAAGTTCCTTTAGGATGGGACCAATGTTTATTTTCCCCTTTCTAGCACAGTTTCATTCGATTAACATGCACAGCCCCTGACACGCTCTCTCTAGTGCACAAAGGAAAAGGTGATGAGGGAGGAAAGGACCAACTCAGCCCCTGGACTGGCTGCCTTCTTAGGCGGAAGTCACACGGTATCTCTTGTGAGGACATTAAGGAGAGTTGAGAGCAGTGTAGGAGGGAGAGGAGGGAATGTTCCGGAAAGGAGGCTGGGAGCTGATTTTATATTACGGGAGTCCAGGTGGAAGTTACCAGGAAATGGAGATGCACCTGGTGGTGGCCCCCACCTGGTTACTTTCCTCCACTTGGTGTGCTGGGGAGTCACAGATTCTACTCAATGACAAGCTTAGTTGTTGGGATTTCCTAAGCCTTGTTCTATGTGAATACAATAGAAGGCATCAATTAATGAACGCCCTTCATCTACAAGCCCAGTGTGCGGCCTCCTCTTGAACTCAGAATCCTTATTTTAAAAGCATAAGGTTCCCATTAGCAAAGCCTTAACGTTTTTAATCAGCTCGCTAGCCTGTCTGCACACAGTGTGTCAACAGGAGACAGCCTGGCAATGCCGTCTCCGCACGCAGCTTCCTGCTCTCAGCACTCAGCCTCACGCTGTCAACTTCGTTTGTACCTGATCCATAAAAAGAGTTACATCGTGATAGTCCCTCCAAAGTCTGGCAAGCTTTATTGATGGCCTAGGTGTGTGAGTTGGTTCGGCTTCTATTAAAAACTCCAAATTTTTTTTTTCAAGTGATAAATTATTTCACTTTGTAGGTGTAGTTTTTCATATTCCAAAATAATATTCCTGACCTTGGGGGAGATTTAGATTGAATACTCTGTGTTAACCATTCACAGATTTTTCACATTTAGGTTACACACTGAAAAACTGGTAAGAACTTTATATTAATAGTCTTCCTGACACCGTACCGCTCGGGAGAAAGTTAAGGATTGTGATTATGCTTATTTTACTGAAAGAGACGTGGAAGCAACATTTCAGAAATTTTCTTTTTTAATCAGAGTATGGTGACTGGAAAAACAAACTAGCAAATTCTAAAGCATTCTTATTAAGATAAAGAAAAGAATTTTCATACAAAAAGAACCTGCTCTTAAACTATATTCTGTTTTGCAAGAGTATCCCATCGTCCCAGGGGGGTAAGAATGTGTCTATTTTAGCACAGACCCATTGCCATTTCTAGAAAAAGAGATGAAAGCTAATTTTCTTCACAGAATAATAGACAATACTTAAACATAATTTAGTCTGATGTTCCAACTCCATTTCACCCTCCTAATCATCAGATAGTGTGTCCCTGACTGCCTACAACACTTGAAGACAGAGCCTAATATGGGATGTACACTACTCTCGGATTTATACTCACTGCTACGATCCGGAACATCCAGCCTGTGGCAAGTTACAAGGTACAGCCGTCAGAGGTCTTCCAAAACAGATGCCCAATCTTTTATTTATTACAGACCTTTTTATTGTTACAGCTGTACCATCATTATATTTCAGAATAATTCCTCGTGCTCTGTTTGTTTGAACTATGAAAGTATAGTCACCATGCCTTTGTAAAAATGTCTTACTGGAGAAATCTCATTCTTGACCAATCAACCCTAGGACTTAAAGTACATTTCACTTGACTGAACTGCCATCTTTACCGAACACTGTCTGAATGATAGGAATATTGAATAGCCTTGCTTCAGAAATGCTCAGGATTACACTTGTGCCATACCTTTGGAAGAAAACACATATGTAACCAAAGCAAGCCTCTAGAAATCTAAAAACAGGCCAAAAACTCTGAGACAAACAGGCTTTGGGACAAAAACATATTTCCGTCGTACTTACGTACAGCAAAATCTCTGTAAGGTGACCACCCAAGGGACTGTAACAAACTGGTCAACACCAGGAGGTGGTCACCATGAAGAACTAGGCCCACTCTACTGATGTGTACATGTGATGCATGTCCAGTCTGCAAAAATTAGGTCAACTTAAGGAGGTGGTCAGTGGAGGGAGGTGGTCAGCTATGGAGGTTCTACTGTATTGTTTTTTATTCTCAAATCAAATTTTTCAGAGAAATACCAAAACATTCTTTCATGGAAGAAAAACTTATGTTTTAAATACACTTCCTATTTTAGGGCTTCATTATCTTTAAAATTATACTCAAATATCATACAGTTTCTAAAAATTTGAACTGTCACATGAAACATTCATTTGACCCACCAAAATTTATTAATATAATTTCTCTTCTGTCTCTTTGTTTGTGTCATTAATTGTGAAATAAGAAAATCTTAGGCAAGTGTAGCAAACAGGAAGTTTTACCCACATAAAAATCCCAATGAAAACTAAACCAACTCTAAAGAAAAAGAAGTGAAATATATTAAATTTTCTTCTACGCTCACTGGAAAATTTCATTATGTCCACTTTGATTTATTTTAGGCCATAGATGGGTGCACATTCATTTCTGCAGCTGGTTGTGTCTGGATTGGCCTAGAAAACCGACTACTGTACTAACATTGGTGCAAAAGCACAGTGTTTTGAAGAGAGGCCCCCACCTCGTTTTTCCTGTAATAACAGCCACTTAGTATACAAGATCTTGAGGCATGCAGAATGACGGTACAAGTCATCGAGGAAATACACATTTCCCGAAACATTAAAATAACTAAACTGGAAAGGTCTTTCCCCCCTATAGTTGTGAATATTTGAGAATAGCAAAAGAAAGGACCCAGGCATTTTAGTATTCCAATAAATTGAGTGGTGTGAGCAGCTATGAGCAGGGCGCCGGTCCCATATACCGAGGGTGGCGGGTTCAAACCTGGCCCCTGCCAAACTGCAACAAAAAAAAATAGCTGGGTGTTGTGGCGGGCACCTGTAGTCCCAGCTACTCAGGAGGCTGAGGCAAGAGAATCGCCTAAGCCCAGGAGTTGGAGGTTGCTGTGAGCTGTGATGTCACAGCACTCTACCAAGGGTGATAAAGTGAGACTCTGTCTCTAAAAAAAAAGAAAAAGAAAACACTAAGTGTAAACATGAAATGGGTATCTTTAAAATTTTTACTCCAACATATCAAAAAACCCAACTTGGTTATGTTCAATCATTAAAGAAAATCTTTAGGTCTCTGGCAATTTATAACAGATAAATGCAAGAGAAATTCACATTATGAAATAATAAGTGGCACAGCAGCTCACTTAATATCCCTACTCATTTGTGGCCCTGAATAAAAATGTGAAAACCATTTTGACAAAACAGATGTTGAATGGTCTCCGTGGAAAATGACTGGAGGCTTGCACTGTGTAATTATGATAAAATACCACACATCAGGTACAAAGTTTGGCCTTCTATCAAAAGTCATTTAGGACAAAATGAGCAAGGAGATGAAAGTCTTAGCTTGTATTTTATAGAATGATTTCAATTTTGCTCTCTCTACTAAGTATAACGTCTTTCATGACAGAATAGCCAGTCTCTCTAACCACCAAATAATTAGGACATTAAAACTGAAAAAATGCTATCTATCATTTCAAAGAAAATACAGCAATGTAAAATTGTATAAAGTAACCTGGTTCCATGGGAAAAGTAACTAAAGAATGTAGAAAATTCACAGATGACCTTTTCATTCATGAAAAGGGAAAATTTCAAAGGAGCCCTGGATTAACTTGTGTATGAGTTTATCACTAATCCATCATCAGGGAAAATGAACACAACGGCAGTCCGAGGGAGCTCCCTGTTAACGGGCCGCGAGCCCACGGAGGCACAACAGGAGCGTTCTGGCTGTAGTATTTCTCTCCATCACTAGAGCCATCTGCCTGTCATGGGTCATTTCCGCTTCGCACCATCAGCTCAGGCGTGCTCCAAGTTTATATTTATCAAAAGTCAAATCTTGAGGCTGGTAATACCTAAAAAGGCCTAAAATAACCTCATAAATAAAAATAACAGGATATCACTATATAACCCTTTCTAAGAAAATATCTCCCAGAGGAAGCAGTGATTATAAAAATGGAAAATAAATTCAGTAATGACGTAACTGTAGTGAGAATGAATAGGAAACCCTAAATTAGAAAAACAGAACTTCAAAAATATGTTTGCATTGTGAATTTTTTTCAAGAGACTCCTTTCAAATACATGATTTTGCTATTTATTATACTTTGTTAGGCTGCTAAATTGTTTCAAGTTTATCCATCCTCTGAATTTTATTTTTCTCATCCACAAAGATGTTATATCTTAAAAATAACTTTAATGTTATATGTAATATGCTAGCTTTACAATATCAACAGTACTTGGAAATAAATGAAATGAGCTTTATTTAGCCAACATACCCTGTTTTATCGATATACAAACAGAAAAAAATGTCATGTAATGAGATGATTAAGAAAAACATGAGCTTTGTGTCTTAAAGGTTATCCATTTTAGGTTACAGTAATTGATCCCAGGCACTTCAAATGTTTAAAACATTCCAAACCCTCAGCCAAATGTTGAAGAAATAACTCTGCCAGAATTTCAGTAGAGAAAATTTTAGAAGGCTGTTCAAATCCAAAGAAAAGGAAAAATAGATATTATTGCCTAAAGTCGTACATGGCGTTCTGCTTTCCAACGAAAGCCATCGCCAAATAAGCTTTCATTAAATTGGAACAAGATGACAAATACTAAAACCGAAAATGCATACAGTAAATTGAAACATTAAACATTACATAAGGTCTCTAAAGTCTAACAAAAAAAATTTTGAGACAGAAAATAAAAGAAAAATATTTTCAATATCTCAAC
Organism: Loris lydekkerianus; assembly: GCA_963574355.1. NCBI lineage: Eukaryota > Metazoa > Chordata > Mammalia > Primates > Lorisidae > Loris > Loris lydekkerianus. The sequence goes on along the minus strand of CAUYPK010125341.1, from coordinate 34,763 downwards.
AGCTGTCTCCACTTTCCCCAAGACACGTAAGTAAACTAGGTAATGGTCTTTGAAATGAAACTTCAATTTTTAGAACAGCAAAGAAGGAATACTGGTTAATTCATAAATTTCACCACCAAGATGCTCCAAAGGTGGGACTATTTATAGTAGTTGCAAGCACAGCCTACCCAGAGACCCTTTTACTGTAGTCAGGCGAAGTGACAGCCTGCCAGAGACCCATTTGCCATAAACGTCACCCTCACAACAATAACATGTTGTACATAAAACTGCAAACTGGCAGGTGAGCAGCGATCGTATTGCATGGCAGTTCGGGGTACATTTTTCATCTTCTAGGACGGTTATAACAAAAACCGAACAAGTAGTGCATTGTACAGCTCAAATGGGCCATGGCATAATACAAAGATTGCAGGGGAAAACTTGTCTTGTCTTAGTCTAGAAGAGCAAGCAGAATTGAAAAACTTTCTTCTGACCAGGTAGTTGAAATATCTCCAATCACTGATGCAAAGAAAACCCATCTAATTTTCACATGCAAAACATGTCACTGGAAACAAATTGCAGCTGTTAAACATACTGACTCAAAGGGACCCACTGTCACCAGCGCCTGCCCACCTGCTTTCAATGTAAGGAAACGGTTAACATGTTTAGGATTTAGGTAGGAAGTTCTCTCTATGAAGAAATTAAGTCTTGGATATTTTAAAGATGAAGGTTTTTTTGACCACTTACATATTCTAAGACAGTGTCTGTACTCATTCCTATCTAAATATTTCACCAAAAATATTTACCCTTATAAACTCAGATTTTAACTAAGGTGTGAACTGGGCATTTGAGGTCTACTAATTCCTTTTGGTGCCAATTAGCTATAACAGTTCTGTGCAATAATTTATAAGCTGATTAGTCAATGCATCTGAAAGCTGAAATGTTCCCCCTGACATGCCCAGGCACCTCACCAGCCTGACAGAGGCCACATTCATCCTTGGAAAGGCCAACTTCACGACTGTGTAGAGTGTAAACGTAAGCAGGTAACCTCAGATACTTGCTGGATTATGTCAAGTGATCTAATCTGAAGAGTTGACAACTGTCCCTTCTCATACCCACAGGAAGGTGTTGCCAAGTCCAAACTTTACCAAATCTTTTCTGATGCTAACACGTTAACTTCTTTCTTCTTCTTCTTCTTCTTCTTTTTTTTTTTTTTCTGAGACAGAGTCTCACTCTTTCTCCCTGGTTAGAGTGCGGTGACATCTTAGCTCACGGCAACCTCAAACTCATGGGCTCAAGTGATCCTTCTGCCTCAGCCTCCAGAGTAGCTTGGACTACGAAGTGCACCCCAGGTAGTTTTTCTATTTTTAGCAGAGACAGGCTGGCCTGGACCTCCTGAGCTCAAGCGATCCTCCACAGTGGTAAGATTACAGGTGGGAACCACTGCAACTGGCTTGTAACGATTCCTTTTTACCCTGAAGAAAAAACAAAACAAAACAAAACAACCCAAACAACCTTGCTCCTGCCATAGCGGTATCTGGTTGGCCCATTGGCTATCAGCTAAATAAAAACTGAAATGTGACATTTTATCTTTCTTCCAGCTTTCCATACCTTTAATAATTACATTTTAAGTCATTGCCAATCTAGAATATAGACAAGATTTCATTCAACTCCTATTTTCATGTGGTGCATTCTAGGAACCCAACATAGTAAAGTTAGAAAGACATAATAACTATAAGACACTTTTTGCTTCTCTTTGATCCTTCTCTCATATTGAGTCAAGTTGAAGTCAGCTAATAAAGACGGGCAGTTACTCAACAAATACTGAATTTCTCCCATGTGCTATGCATATAACAGCACCATGGAGAGAAAGGAATACCTGGAGAGAAGGCTGTGGTATTGTTCAGCGACCACAAGAACCCCAGGAGAGGTGTGGGGTGTGTGCGTGCTTGTGTGTTCCCCTGCCCCTGTCCCAGCATCCTGCTTCTCCTCAGAGCCAGAGGCACATGACTCATAGCCTGTGCCTGTCGACCCTTAGTCCAAAGGCACTTCATGCGTTCATGTTTAACACAGAAAGCATTCAGGCCCGAGTGCCCCCCTGCTAGAGCCAACCTTGTGTTTCACTTTATAGTAAGTGGCCTTCTGCCCTGCTCCCCAGACAAAGGGTCCTTAGAACTGGAGTTTCTTTATATGAATTTCTACTTTTGTAGGCTGTCCAGGGCACTAATTTCTCTAGGACTTTTAGTCCTGGTACAATTCTGTATTATTAAATGCCAGACTTCCTTAATACAAAGAACTAAAGCCTGCCCACATGGTTCGCCACATGTGAGAACCTAATGAAATCACAGTGGGGCTGGCCAAGGGGTCCATTTGATTATTATTAACCCACAGAACAGGGGGAGTAGAGTGCAATGATTTGGAGCAGCAGTTCTCAAAGTGAAGTTCCAAGACCAGCAGCAGCTGCAGAAAATACCCAGACCCCACCCAGAGCTCCTGGATCAGAGACCTAGGGGATGGCACCCAGCACTGTCAAAGTATGAGGACCCCGGGTTAGGGCTCGCTGAGGTTAGGAATGGCCATGTTTGAAAACCAGCTCCATTGCTTGTGACTGCCCTGGCCTACGTGCACGTGCTTCTAACCTTTCTCAGCCCTGGATAATTCATCTGTAAAGTGGAGAAAAAAATGTTCTAATGCCTGCCAAAGGGAGGATCATACAAATGCTTCCTGTGGTCTCTGGCACACAGTAGGTGCTCAATTATGTTGTCTACTCCTAGAGTCCCCACTCTTTGCCTTGCTCCGCTCCATCCCTGTGACCTCTTATTTGACATACATATGTATTTTTAGTTTTTAAAACGACTCACCATTTGCCTTCAGACTCTGCTCACACTTTGTTTCCCATATTGAGCTGGAGTCTCTGTGTCCAACTCCCTGTAGGTTTTCTCCCTTTTGACACAGTTAACTATTCTGTTTCTAATTCATAACAGGACGAGATATGAAGTTATATTTGATTATAATGTGATTCCAGGAGGATATTATTATTAATCACATAGCTTTTTCCTTACATATTGACTGGAAGGATTTGTTTCTTTTATAACGTACAGCCTAAACTGGGTTGGATTCCAAAGGAGTCACAGACAAATAAAAAAATCTCTTTTATTTGACAAAGATCAAAGTAAAAGGTTTCCACATCAATCTGAAATCATTTGTAACATGTCAACAATGTATTGCACCATCATGATAAAAATAGCGATTTCCGTTTCCTTACCTTGTGCTGGCCACTGTTACTTTAAGAATCACAACTATCTCGTGAAATGGATACTGTTAGCTCTATTCCATCATACGATAAAGAAACTGAGGCACAGAGGATTTTAACAAGTAGATGAAAGTCTCATAGCTGTTAAGAAGATGGATTTTAAACTCAGGGGTGTCTGACTCCAAATAGTGTATTCTTCTTTGTCTTTTTCTTTTTCTTTTTTCTTGGAGACACAGTCTCATTCTGTGCCCTGGGTAGAGTCTGTGGTGTCATCACAGCTCACAGCAACCTCAAACTCCTGGACTCGAGTGATCCTCCCGCCTCAGCCTCTCCAATAGCTGGCACTACAGGCGCTCACCACCGCACCTGGCTAGTTTTTCTATTTTTTTAGTAAAGATGAGGTCTCACTCTTGCTCAGGCTGGTCTCGAACACCTGAGTTCAGAGGATCCTCCTGCCTCAACCTCTCAGACTTCTGGGATTAGAGGTGTGGGCCACAGAGCCCCAAATAGTGTATTCTTTTTTTTTTTTTTAATTTTTTTTTTATTGTTAAATCATAGCTGTGTACATTAGTGCAACCGTCTGTACCCATTCCCAAATAGTGTATTCTTATACTGCCTCTAAAAACACAAGACTTCACCTTAATTGTAAAACTTTTCTTAGACTCTCACACTCCACAAAGACCTGAACGAATGGGAAGGACGCCAGCGATAAATCCAGGTGATGCAAGGAGCAGAATAGATGACTTATGAGAAAGAGAAAAATCTGAATAAGCTGAGGTTGAGAAGAAAAAGACAATATGACAACTGTTCATAGTAAAAAATGGAATTATTATAGTTATTTGAAATAAAAATTTGGGGAGAACAAATGAGCTGCTATGAAGAGAAGAAAATTTCAGGCAAAATCTCTCCCTCTCTTAGCCACCCCCCAACAATTTTACCTTGGAGAACTTCAGAGAAGAGTGAAAAATTGCCGTCTGGGGCACTTCAGACTACCCAGACAAATGTGCAAGGAAGTAACTCTGCAGGCAGAGAGAGAAACTGAATGACCGCTTGGTCCTTGTCAAATTCTAATTTTTATGTTTTATAAATAAAACATTTTTTATTTTTCAAAATCGCATGCATTTATCCTTCAAGCCTCTTGGGTCTCTTGGCTAAATAAAGAATTTTTAACCTTTCACATTTTCATTTATTTCCTTTCTAATGGGCTCAGTATGTAAGCAAACCCCCCCCCCCCAAACGCATAAGGAGAGCAACAATTAAACTCAGTATTATAAAAATAACATCCCAGCCTAAAAGGGAGGGCTGAATATTCTTGGTCTAATTAGACTTATTAGACAGTATATTAATTTAGGACTTTCATTCTACATATTTAGCCTTAAGGGCAAATTTTACCCAAAGTGATTTTTATTTTTAAATCCTCTATTAATGACTATTCCCAAAAAGCTATTTTGACTCTTTCAAAATTTACTTTTACTTTTGTGGTACTAAATGTTAGTTGGGATAATGTGTTGGAAATTTCTAGCCAAATCTCCTAATGAGTTTATTTCCTGAAAGAGCCAGCCTGTAAAGGAGGTTCAATGTTACTGCTAAAATGCTTAGTATATCCATTTGTTTCAGAAGTGTCATATCAGGGACAGATCAATGTGTTAAGAATTGTCTGATAATATTGTTGAGGAATTAATCTCACGAACTGGATCATCAGCACGATTGTCTTTGGCATTCTGTGTGCACATAGCTCCATTTTAGGCATGAAAAGCCTTCTAATGCCAAACATGAGAGCCTATATATTGAATGATCTGCCACCATTCAATATTTAATCCTGCAATTGCAGCCACTAAAGGGATATAGCAAAGTAACAAGATGAATGGATCGTGACCTCAAACTTGCAAAAAGACAACCCAAACAATTTATCTTTCTGGCCTATACGGCATTTTGTGTCCAATATTCCTATCACTTCGCCTCAGCTTGGAAACTGGAGATTGATCAATGCCACATTAGCAAAAATTTGAAATGAGAGCTGGGAATTTAGACAATCCGTTGTTTACGCCCTCAGAATATCCCCCTTCAATTTCGTTTATCTGAAGTCTAAAATCAAGAACTCGTAATTACAAATCGATTTGATTCTGTGGACTACATTTTCAAGCAACTGTGAAAAGAATGGCGCAAAGTAATCCAGTGTCTATGAGAATAAAATATGTAAATGATTAAAACGAAAATTTAGAACTTTGGGCCTCAGAGCTTACACAGAATTCTTTGAAAGGATACTGCTCTCAAATGCAATTAAAACCACACGTCAGTTCTTTGGAGGGTAAATTCCACCTCGATTCATTGGCTAATTGCTTATTACCACATCACACTGGTGTGTAATCTAATTTTTTTCACACGCTAAGTGGGGTCAACCTAGTGTATACATACGGCTGACACGGATTCCCACAGCTTTTGCTTCTGGATGCTCGTATATTTCAGTTGTGGAAGATCCGTTTTTCTTTCATAGTTGGGAGGAGAGTAGGTAAATTATGTGGCTTTTTACTTGGCTAACAAAGTTCCTATAATTAAAAAAAATTCTCAAATTTCTTCCCTAGGGAAATAAATTTAAACATAGATCAGGCAGTAAGAGAAGCTGGTAGGCTGTTCCACGAGAAGTTACAGGCCAAGCACAGCTCTCGTAAGAATCTTCCTAATAACGACTCTTTGGTTTTGAAATAGCTTTGTTTGGAATCATGATGTGCTCCCTATAAACTACTCTTCCTGGGAAGTGCAACTAGAAGATTCTAATAATTCTCTGCCCGCCTGTGGCTTCTCGTGCGGGAGTAAGAGATTTAACTGGCTGCTGTGTCATACTATCAAGCTGGCCACATTTCATTTGGTACCTAAAGTCCAGTCGTTTCTCAAGAGTTTCGAGATACGGAAGGAAACTGTTCATGTATATTAGAGGTATCGTTATACAGAAGGAAACTGTTCATGTATATTAGAGGTATACGTTATTATTATGAACATGTCAGTGATCCACTGTGATAAAGTGCCATTGACTTCCTGCCAACTCTCATGGATTGGTGACACTTTGTTAAGCAGTCTACTAAAAAAATCCATAACAAGATATTGGATGGTATTTAAAAATAAATCAATGCAAGGAATCATGTAAAAGGTATCCTGTATCTTAAAAATGCTACCTCTAACGTCCAAAGGCTATGCTTATCAATGTCTGCTCTGGGTCATTTAATTACTGTGTTTATTATGCAATTCTAAGATGAAAAATTATCATTTGGCAGCATATATATGTCAAATAAATTAGACCTGTGGAATGATCGTTTCTATGATCTGATTATATGCTATTTGTATACTTTTTTTTGAGATGGAGTCTCTCTCTCTCTCTCTCTCTCTCTCTCTCTCTCTCTCTCTCTGTCATGCTGAGTAGAGTGCTGGGGCATCATCGTAGCTCACAGCAAACTCAAACTTTTGGCCTTAATCAATCTCCTACCTCAGCCTCCAAGGTAACTGAAACTATAAGTGCCCTCAACAATGCCCAGATAATTTTTCTTTTTTTTAGTAGAAACAGGGTCATGCTTTTGCTCAGGCTGGTCTTGAACTCTGAACTCAAGCAATCCCCCTGCCTCAGCTTCCCAGAGTGCTAGGATTACAGGTGTGAGCCACCACACCCGGCCCATTTGTATATATTTCTAACCATCTTATTTTTCTAGCACTCCAGTTTTCTGGTATGCCTCCCCTACTTCTTGCTTTACTTCTACATATGTCTAAAGATGTGTAAATCAGGACTTGTGACTGGAAGTGGGACCAATCACAGCATTCTGCCCTTTGTTTTTACCTACTATTAATCTACCAAGTTTTATTTAAGCTAGACAAGTCTCTTAGACAACAGGCGATACTGAACTAAACATTCTTTTTTCCTAATGACTTGTCAAAAAGTGCAGGAAAGTAAGCCAGAATAGGATTCAGACGTAAAGATTTAAGTAAAATAACGTGTGGCTTAAAAAGATGTTTTCTGCTAGTTATTTTTAATGACATGCCACATAGATAGTGACGGACATGCATCTCATTAAGAGGGAACGCTCCGATGATACCTTTTATTGCGCTAAGACAAATCGCCATTTGCTTTTTCCTTTCCCTGTGGGGTCTTTAACTTCAGCCTACAAAGATACTCACAAATCTCACTAACCCTTAACAAATAAATTTCTATCCTTGTTTAGTTCCCAACCCTTCAATTTTGCACCCCCAAAAGCTCTTCTCATTCACCACTAAACTTCACTAAAAAAATAGCCAAGACAGCGTCTCTGGTTCCACGATGCTCCCTCCTTCACCCCCTGCGACCTGCAGACCCACTGCCTTAGGAAATTTATGTCTCCTTTAATTTGTGTGACGCTGCACTGTCTTTAGCCTGCCCCCATTTCCTTACTGTCGCTCACCTGTCTCCTGTCTATTTCCACCCCCACTCCGAATGGAGGCATCTCCTCTGGCCTGCTGGCTCCACCCTCTGTCACCCTTCTGGTCTCAGAGCTGTCCCCATGGCAATAACTCACGGCTCTTTGGCCAAGTCTGTGTTTCTAATTACCCTCTCTCTCCTGAGCACTGGCTCTCCTTTTCCATAAATTGTAGTATAGACTGATGGCTGGATGTACCAGGAAGCCAAGTACATTTTTCAAGTTACGCATAAGTAAAGCCATTCAAGTCACATCGGGGTGTGGGCTTTACCTTTTATTGCATCTTGCAGAAAGGCTGGCAAGCTAGGAGGTAAAGTGGAGCTGGTGTGTGAATGGCAGTTAGAGCTACGCGGCAGACTTGCGCGTTCCTCTTTCTGGCGCTACCAGACGTGTTAATGCCTCGCATTAATGGCCTCAGTGCTGTACAGTGGAGCAGGTGGCAGCCTTGAGGAAGAATTACCCTTAACTGTTTAATTTCCATAGCCCTTGTACTCAAAGTGTGATTTTTTTTCCCACTTGAAATACAACAGAACATAATAGATAAAATAGCCATCCAATTTGGTCTATCAGCAACTTGAGAATACCTGGAGTTGAATTGTAAGTAAAGTTAACTAAAAACAGGCAAAACTCTAGTCAGAGTCCATTTTCTGGAGCATCCCTTTAAAAATGAAGGAACAAAACATTTGAGCAATTTGTTCAGCTTATGCCTAAAATTGCTTTAAGTGAAATATTATGCCTTATATCTCTCAAATGTAATGTAGAAGTCATTTTGGGGGCCATTTTCTAGAGGAAAAAGTCAACTGTAAAAGGAATTAATTCAGAAACATAGAGGAGTTAGTAAATATATTTAAGTGCCAACTGTATGCAGGGAAGTGCCAATTGTTCCTTCAATGCAGACAGCCCCATAGTTTATTATCTCTACCAGCTACAGAATGAACAGCCTACACCGTGCATTAGAATTGACCTTTGAATGGAAGATGCTACAAGCTGAATAATCATTAAATGTCATTAAATGTATTGAATCTGCTCTGTTACTTACTGAAAATGGATGTTGCCTTTTAATTGTGCAGCTATTTTCCAATGCAGGCCTCCTAACCGCAGCGGCTGGTGACTGCATTGTTTACTGCGGTCTATTCAGGGCCTGACAATGGACACTCAAAACCTACCTGATGGAAAAAAACAAAAATCTATACAATGAATCCTGTAGAAATCCTTAAAACCTCTGGGTTTGGTTTTAACCCCTATAATTTACTAGGTATGCAACTCTGTACAAGCTAATAAACTTCTCTGGGCCTCAGTTTCCCATTCTGAGAAGATTCTTGCCCTTTTATTATGGGCATGGTCATAAGCCTCACAGGAGGGTCAAGAGCAGCTCACGAGGGCAGATATTACTTTAATATTAGTCTAGCATAGAAGACTCTAAAAGTAACTTGTTTTCCATGCTAGAAAAATGTTTACAAGAGGGTGGCAACATTAGGTGAATTCAGTAATGATTCTGCAGTCAGGAAAGGGCCCAGACGCATGGAAAGAGGAGTCAGGGCCCAGGACAAACAGCCGGTCTGTCACATGAACAAACAGCTCCCACCGCAGGACCATGCTGGGCTGGATGGGGATTCCGTCATGACCCAGCAGTGGACATCAGCGGACACCAGGGCATTCCCAGGGACAGCATTGGGTAAAACATAACAATCATCATCCTACGAATTAGAACGTAGAAGTAATCAGGCTGGCAAGATGGCTCACGCCTATAATCCCAGCACTCTGGGAGGCCGAGGTAGGTGGATCCCTTAAGCTCAGGAGATCCAGACCAGCCTGAGCAAGAGGGAGATCACATCTCTACTAAAAATAGAGAAACTAGGTGGGTAAGTGTAATAAAATAATAAATAAAATCATGGGCTTTCGGACATGCTTTTTGACTTTGTATTATATAAATTAAAATGTGCATTCAATTGTTTAAAAAATATAGAGAAACTAGCCAGGAGTGGTGGCCAGCACCTGTAGTCCCCGCTACTTGGGAGGCTAAGGCAGGAGGATCAGCTGAGCCCAGGAGTTTGAGGTTGCAGTGAGCTATGATGCCACAGCACTGTACCAGTGTGACAGAGCGAGACTGTCTCAAAAAAAAAACAAAAGGAACACGGTTGGAAGTAGGAAGTAATCAAAAATGAGTTGGAGAAGGCTGAAGGACAAGCTGTTGCAGTGTGCAAAGACAAGGACAATAGCGAGTTTCATGCTGAGGGAACATCATGGCAAGGCACTGAGGCAGGAGACGGTAAGTACCTCCCATCACTGGAGCCCAAGGACCATTCAGGAATGTCTGGAAACACTCAGGAACCACATTGTACTGTCATGACATTGCTAACGATCTTGCAAATCAGGGCACATTGTTAGTAAACTCAAAACTGATACTGCAGTACGCTTCCCAAGGCTCAACATTTTCCTCTGCTTTCTAACCAGGTAAACCAACAAGTGCTCTCAGAGGAATCCTTGGCAACAACAACAACAAAAAGGCCATAACTCTCTTTAAGAATGTGTTTCTGCTAAGTTCTTCATATTTATAATGTTCTGTGACTCAACAGCATCACACAGATAAAGCCCGGAGGGGATGTCACAGTTAATAAATTATTAAGCTGCTCTCCTTTCTAACACCAGGACCGGGCAGTACAAAGGCTCGCTGTGGTCTGTCAAATGCAAACGGATCTGTAAATCTCCAAAAGAAGAATTATCTAAGCTAAGGAACAGCTGGCCCTACAGATCCCATGGCCCACCTGGGATCCCCTTCCGGCAGCCTGTCACTCTTAAAAAGTTGAATGCTAATACAGTCAATGAAACATAAAACCACACTGAGGGAGGTGGGCAACGTGCACCCTCAAAGGACCTATCTTCACGCTTGGGAGAATGACCTTTAATGCGTTGTCTCTGAAATGCACCTTTCTGCTTGCGCAGAAATAACCTAATTGATACCGGTGACTTGTTTAAAATACGATGCATACTTACACAAATTTCCACGTTGTAATATTCCATTAGATAGTTAAATTTCAGATTTCTTTGTGCCACATTCATTGAGCTTAAAATGACTAATATCTTAAAGTTATTATATGTAATTTTTTTTCCACCGACAGGTAAAATGGTTTTGAAATTACTTTAGCTCTGTTTTGAAGTCTAATTTCTATGGCCTAGACATAGTTACTTAACCTTTTTTTTTTTTTTTTTTTATCCCCTCTACCAAACCCAAATTGGCTCATTTTGCTGAAATGGCTACAACAGTGGTCTGGCTTTGATACATTGTGTGAATGTGTTCTCTCTGAGCAGATTTTGGAGGACAGGTGGGAAGGGCAGTTGGTGGGGGGGATCAGATGATCAAAACACAAAACTAATACTTTCACATACACGTCCCTCCCTCCCTCCCAAACACAGGCAACTGCACTTACAATCAGGATGAAAAGTTGGAAAATATCCCAGTTTCATTTAAAAGAGAAAAGAGATTTGACATGTTAATGATGTGGGATGTATTGAGAACAGCATCTTCCTTCCTTCAGCATTTATGATTTCAGACATTTCTATAGGGATGTTACAATATAATTTATGTTTGAAATTTCAGTTATGAAAGGGACCGGATTTAATAACACTGACAGGGGTCTGGCAGTGCCAAGGGAGGTCTATCAGCCACGTCTACCTCCGTCTACCTTGGTGCTGAGTACAGCTTTTGATCATAGACTGTTAACTCTTTCAAAATGGGTCTCTGTGTTTGCGATACTGATAAATGTTTTTGAGAAATTGGGGTGGCTACAGAGTTTCACATTCGATTTCCTTTATGATCTAAATTTGAGATTTGAAAGCATGGTAATACTCCAAAGTAATAACAAATTTCCAGATGTTCTATGGAGTTAATCTTCCATCAAATGTCCCAGATAAAAAATTACATTGAAAACAGTAAGTGAGATGGAGCGAGGTGGCTCACGCCTGTGATCCAAGCGCTCTGGGAGACAGAGGTGGGTGGATTACTTGAGCTCAGGAGTTGGAGACCAGCATGAGCAAGAGCAAGACCCCATGTCTACTAAAAATAGACAAGCTAGCCAAAATAGAAAAACTAGCCTGGTATAGTGGCAGGTGTCTTTAGTCCCAGCTACTTGGGAGGCTGAGGCAGGAGGATCACCTGAGCCCAAGAGTTTGAGGTTGCTGTGAGCTGTGATGATACTGCTGCTCTCTGCCCAGGGTGACAGAGTGAGACTCTGTCTCAAAACAAACAAAAAAATGCCCAAAGAGTTTGAGGTTTGTGAGCTATGATGGTACCATGGCACTCCACTCAGGGAGACAGAGTGAGACTTTGTCTCAAAAAAATTAATAAATAAAAATTAAAACAATGAGTGTGTCACTAAGTAGGTAGGATGGGTGTAGATTCTGTAGGTGTTTGAAAATTCAGGCAGAGCATTTTAGATGTATAGTGTAAACAAAGAGAGATTAGCTAAAAGTTGCCGTGTAACCTCTGGCAAAGCACTGAACCAATGTAAGCTTCAAATCTGTGCCTAGTGCTTGTGGTTTATACTCCAACACAATTCATACAATAGTTTTTAAGGATTCAACAACATCGGCAAGATAGCACTCAAAAGATTTAACACAGTCTAGTGCATAGAAACTGCTTAGAGTGTTTATACATTAAATAAATGTTTATTACATTATTATCAGCATCAGGAGACCCCTTTTCAGGAAAATAACATCATAGAAGGGACTGGTAAGTTACTGGGGCCACGTAGAAAGTGGTTCCTGGATTCCAAAGAGGCAATGACTAACTGGACTGAGCAAGGGGTAGTTTTGGAAAGAAAGGCAACTCAAGATCCGCCCCTCCCCCTCCATGGTTGAAAACACCATAATCCTGAGGCTAAGTTCCTCATAATTGAAACATGTTCACATATTTGCTTAACCATGGAGAAAAGGAAAATCCTAAAGCAAGACTGATTTTGTTTGTTGGTTTGTTTTTCACAGTTATTATCCCTTCAAAACTTAAGAGTCCTGTTTGATACGTCATTCCTTTTCTTCAACACACACACACACACACACACACACACACACACACACTCCCGCAATACCAGAAGGTGAAAATTCCATCCATCCTGTGTTGACAATACCCAGACATTCTTGGGAGAGCTCCTTTGGTGAGAACCTGTTCTTGTGATTAACTTGTTAACTACTTACATTTTTTAGGGTTCCAAATCATACCTGCTATGTTTACTAAAGTTTATGCACAAAAGGCACAGAGATACTTTTGGGAATTGTAATGGATTGCGTGATGGACTCTCTCCCAACAATACCTCTTTGTTGCATCCTTTATTCTTCTCCTCTTTCTCACACTTCATGTCAAGAAGCAGTGAGATCTTACTACTTATGACATAATAAAGGAATATTAATTTATGATGCCCTTGGTAAAGTTTTATTCTTTTAAGATAAATACGGCTTTTCTTAGGTCTGAAATCAAAAGCAACACAATTTTTAGAATGCAGTTTTTATATCAGTTTAGTGACTTTATACGAATGTCACTGAAAAAATAACATAAATAATAACAAATTATACTTTCAAGAGAAAAAAAGTGTATTCAGTGTATCCTCATGATAATTTAAAGGTACACTTGTCATCTGTCAATACTTTTAAGAATTTCTCAACTTACATCAGTTTCTTGGCACAGAAAAGGTACACAAGACAAATTCGTAAAAATATCAATTTTTTTTTTTACCATTTCACTTCCCATTTACTTTTTTCCCCATTTATTTTAAAAATAGCTTTTAACAAAAGCCCTAATCAAGTATCATAATAGAATTTTGGTGAATAGAGTAATATTTATTTGTCATCTTTATAAAGCGCACAATAAAACTTCCTTCTGCCAGATTTACTTTGTAAGATCCCTAGCTTCCACAATTACACCTTCTCAACTCAACATTCCCTTTATTTAATGAGTAGATGAAGTCTAGATCTAACTCTGACAACCAGAAAGACTTTTCTTGCCAGCATGCCTGGTGATGTGTGTGTGTGTGTGTGTGTGTGTGTGTGTGCTTATCACAAGGGCAGAGGTAACACGTGTAAAAATGAGCCTTAAAGGCTGATGTGCAGTTTGCTACACCAATGATTAAGATCTTGCCAATCTAGCTTTTAAATTCCCCGAAGCACTGAGGCCAGAAGGCTAACTCTGTGGAGAGAAAATCTGTAAAACTGTTTTGGAGAAGAGGGGGCTTATTCAGCTCCAAGATTTAATATTAGTTTGAAGCACTTGGAGCCAAATAAAGAGGGAGACTGTAAAGAAATGTGGAATGTCGGCAAAAGGAAATAAAGGGGACCCAAGAAGGAGAAGAGGGATAAAAGGAGTCTGGAGAGGGGGGAGAAAGCAGGAAGCCTGGGAGACAGGGAGGGCTGCAGGGAGGAGGCTCAGGTTGCAGGGAGAGGCTGAGCTGCGTTTCTGGAGAGCAGTGAATATCCACTCTCTTCTCATCTGTTATGTTGCTGGCACCAGAGCAAAGGAAACCCAAATAGTTCAGAATCGGCGGTGTTTTTAAAAGCCAGTGGAAAGGAACTAAAGCAGCACATTTTTCCTGCTTATTTTCCAGCTCCTTCAAGGGCTACTTTAGTGCAAATTATTTGGGGGGCAATAATACTACCAATGCATTTCTTTGTTTGTAAGCAACCGTAATAAAATTCTCCAATGCTGCCTATTTGCATTTACTCAGCAATTTTCTTTTACAGGAATGGTACTGAACGAAGAATGGTGCGGACATCTCAGGGAAAAAAAAAAAAAATTAAACCTCACAAGACATTTGCAAAGAAAACTTGGCCGTTTTTTCTGAGTATAAACACACGACTCCCTTCCTTTACAATCTGTCTCTGAATGAACTGTCTCCTGTGAGCAGCACATGCTTCTTCGTTTGATAAAATCTACTTCATGGGGTGTGTGTGAAGGACACCAGCATCATTATTGTGCCATTTCCCACGGGCTTTTCTCAAATCTCTTCCCCTTCTTACACAGCGTCTGTCCTGAGTGAAACCTCCCAGCCCGGGAGGGTGGCAGGGGATACCAGAGCGCACGCCATCTGTGCACAGGAAGATGATTTTGGCAGAGCCAAAATGAGCTGAATCGTACATACGAGGTCAGACAATTAAGTTCGCAAACTCATCTTAGAAAAAGTGCTACATGCCTCATTGCTGAATATCATCACGGTTACCAGATGGCTATAGTGATGCTCAGCAGTAGGGTATTATAGTACTTTTCCTAGGATGAGTTATCAATCTTATTTGTCCAACCTGGTATATTCTTAGGACAAAACTGGTGCTTGTCCCACTGACAAAGACTCTCTCCTGGACCAAACTTTAGCCCCTCTGGTTCTCTTTTTGACTAGGCCTGGGACTCTCCCCGCCTCCCCCTCCCCCTTCCACTTGCTGGGCCTACAAGGCTTAATTTTACCCAGAATCCTGCTAAGTCCATTTAGAGGGAATTCCTCACCCTTAATATCTAATCAAATTCCTCATCCCCACCCTTGATGGGCCTGCTTTTAGCACGAATCTCACTGAGTGAGCTGGAACCCTCCCCACCCACATCTCTTCTAGGAAATTTTCCACCCTCCACCCTCTACAATCGGCTCTAGGCTATGAATACCCACTCGCTCTTATAGTTTAAGTTGAGCTGATCTCTCTCCCCAATTGCAAAGGATTTGGCACCAATTGTAACAGTCTTGAATTAAAGTCTTCCTTACTGTTTTAACGTGTGTCAGAATAAATTTTTCCTTTAATACCACCATGGACAAGGTGGTCCTGATAAGAAGCTGGAACCCTTAGGAACCACAGCAAAGGGGATTGGCTTGGTAAAAGCTTCAGCATGAAAATTAGGAGTCAAGGTGCCACCTGGGTCCAGCACCGGGTAACCTGAAGAGGATCTGCTCACCTGCCACACGTGTGATCAAGATAATAGGTTTCCAAAAAGAGGCTGTATTTTTTTTTTTAACTAGTCACTACAGCTCACGCCTATAATCCCAGCACTCTGGAGGCCGAGGTGGATGGATCACGTGAGCTCAGGAGTTCCAGACAAGCCTAAGCAAGAGTGAGACCCTGTCTCTACTAAAAATAGAAAAACTAGCTGGTGGTGGGGGGCACCTGTAGTCCCAGCGGCTTGGGAGGCTGAGGCAGGAGGATCACTTGAGCCCAGAAGTCTGAGCTTGCTGTGAGCTGTGACATCATTGCACTCTAGCCTGAGGAACAGAGTAAGACTCTGTCTTAAAAATAAATTTTTTAAAAAGAGAGAAATTTTTAAAGATTAGATGAAGTTGGGGACATGGCTTCGACCTCTGCCTGCCTTTTGATGTCCAAGACCTGAACAAAAAAAGTCCTAGAGGCAAAGGCTATTTAGCCAGTGGCTCTCTGGAAAAGTCCTTCACCCCTGCCCACCCTGCCCCATTTGGCTGGGAACGCCACCGTCCACTTGTGCTATTTTGAGTGTGAGATAAGCATCATAATTCCTGGGTACAGATTTTAAAATATCAAAAAAAAAAAAAATCAAATAGTGACAAAATATCAGAAGTTAAAGTCAATTCAATGAATCACCACTAGTCTAAACTGGTTAAAGTGACATTACTAACACACAGTTTCTTTGAGAATTAGCTCCTTTTTTTTTTTTTTTTAATAAATGGTGAAGAAAAAGACCTCAGCAAACAGAAATCAATTCAGTTTTCATCTCTCCCTACTTGCACCTCAACAGGCTCTTATCTTTATCAACAACGTCTTTTAGTCTCTTACTGGTAACAGATAGTCAATCAAATCCACAAACTCAGCAAACTGCCCTGCAAGTCCCTCTTCAATAAATTCTTTCACAACATCATCACAGGAGGTTTCCCTGCTACCATTACTCCAAAACCAAGATGCATATTCTACTTCCTGCAATGTCAAAACCATTCATCTGACACCTTTCCTTAGTATCAAAAAAAGAGGGACATAGGAGCAAGACCATTTCTTCCCTTCAAAAGAACAAGCACAGAACATTTCATGGAGTTCCCTGCCAATATTCCAGTCTCCAGTCTTTAGGGGAAAAAAAGTCTACTGTTCTTATGCTTCTCCAAAAACCATTCCTTCTTCTTTAACAGCTCCTGATGTTTTCCTCATCCCAGCATCTTAACCATCTTAGTTTCCTGAGTGTTTTTCCTACATCCTACGGCCCTTCCTCTTTGCACGTTGACAGACACATAACTAACTGGAGTGAACAGGGAGCTAGGAAGACACACTTGGGATCAATTCATCCTTGGCAAGAGAATTGCCTAATAGGTTTTTTTCCGTCTCTAATTTCTGTGATTTCCCCCTGTCAGGGGGATTCCCAGACTGATTCTTTCCCAGCTGTCAGAAGCACCTGCTCTGCTCAGCCCTGGTGGGGCCCTTCACAGCTGTTGGGGGCTTGTCCCTGGTCAGAGCACCCACAGCGCCCTCCAGAGGCCACATTATGGAGGGACTCAAGAACTTCTGGCCATAGTCCTGGGTGGCACGGAGGTAACAAGGGCAGGTGCCCATCCTGTAAGCCACACCCTCTGATCACCAATTTCCTCCATGGCTCCAGGGGACAAATGTGAGGTCAGGAAGGCAAAGAGGGTATGTGGCAGAGACTTTCAAGAAAATTTTACTAACTTCTTTTGGGATGTCAGCCAAAGCTTGGGTTAGCCTTGCTTGTGTCACTGGTAACTAATCACCCCTTGTGGAAATGGGAAAGCAAGACGTGGTCTTCTTCAAATTTCAGGAAACTGGTGGGTTTGGTGAGCTGTTCACCTCTCACTGCTGCACTGTTCTGAATGATAACCCGGGAGGTTGTTCCCTCTACTCTTTGTTTTCATATGTAGCTGAAGATGCTTGACACGCTACTGTCAAAAGTGATCCCGTCTCCTCATCAGCATGTGTGTACACTATGAGCTATAAACAAGCATAATTTATCCACGGGGCACATATGAGGCCTGACAACTAAGTTCACAAACTCATCCTAGAAAAAGTACTACATACTTCATTGCTGAATATCACGTAGAAAGCTCTGCACCAACTCCAGCTCAATTTTGGAACTCTTTTTTGGAATGACCATCAGGACTGTTATCACCCCCCAAACAGTCCACTCCTTCTGCCCCATTTTCATGACCATCTTTTTTTGCTGAAATGCCCCTCCAGACTCTGGACATGTGCCACCTCCTCCCCTAAGTTTTCATGACCGTTTAAACTCGCTGCTAGCTCCTCCTTCTGGGAAGCACCGCACTGCTCTGAGGGAACCCAGTGACAGTGAGTACCTTCCAGGTACTCAGCTATTCCCTACAGCCTTGGAGAAGCTGATCTAGAAAGTGGAGCTGAGCTCTGAAGTCAGACTGGCCTGAGCTCGATTCCAACCCTTGGCATTTTGAGCTCTAGGATATGAGGCAAGTTGTTCTCTTCCCAAAACTCTCTCATGGGTTCCCATTGTAATTCTGGGAGGAAAAAACACTGCTACTATCCAAAATAGCTTTTTGAAAATTCACAATCCTTTAGAATCCAAACTCTGGAAAATACGCTTCTTAGTAAAGTATCTCAAGAATGGAAGAAAAAGTATCCAATGTACTCAATACTTTTATGAAACCAATTTACAATTACTCACATTTCTTACGAAAGATAGATCACAGCTATAGCCTAGGAGGAAGGAGAGAAGTGGCGGGGGCTGGGAGGGGGGAGATGATGGAGGGTAAGCGGTGGGACCACACCTATGGAGCATACTGTAAGGGTACAAGTCAAATCTACCAAGTATAGAACATAATTGTTTTAACGATTAAGTAAATGAGGTGAAAGCTATATTAACTAGTTTGATGTAACCATTCCAAATTGTATTGAAAAAAATCGACACTTTGTACCCCACAAAAGCATAAATGTATTCATGATCTATGTGTATATGACTTAATAAAAGGGAAAAAAATAATTAAAGGTATTAAAAAAAAAATCCAAATTCTGCGAAGCCCAACTTTCTTTTCCCTGGTTCTTCCTCCAGCAGCCCAGCTCTGTGTTCCCCCGGCCTTTGTATCCTCGCTCTGGCCCAGAACCTTGCCCGCTATGCTGACTGGCTCGTTCTGATCTCTTAAGTCTCAAGTTTAAATTTGTCACTTCTTCAAAGAAGACTTCTCTGACAACCCAATCCAGAGAAGTCTCCTCTCCTCCAGCTTGGATGTTCTTTCTCCCTGAAGACAGTTCCTTTCTTTGCTCTGGGGTGACTACATGTTTTTGTGGTTGCATTGTCTACGGTCTGTTTTTCCCACTGGGCTCATACGCCATACCAGGCGTCCTCAAACGTTTTAAACAGGGGGCCAATTCACTGTCCCTCAGACGGGTGGAGGGCTGGGCTATAGTTTAAAAAGAACCTCAAAACTATGAACAAATTCCTATGCACACTGCACATATCTTATTTTGAAGTAAAAAAACAAAACGGGAACAAATACAATCACATGGCATCATGTGGCCCGCGGACGGCAGTTTGAGGACCCCTGCATAAGCCCTCAGAAAGACAGGGCACACATCTGTGTGATTCATCACGACATCCCCAGTCTGCATAATGCTTTAAGAGATACAGAGATAGGTGGGGCACGGTGGCTCACACCTGTAACCTCAGCACTCTGGGAGGCCGAGGCAGGAGGATCCCACAGTTCAAGACCAGCCTGAACAAGAGCAAGACCCTGCCTAAACAACAAAAGAAAGCTGAGAACAAAGCCACTTACACTGGGTAGTCAGCCAATGTTGGCTACTGCTTCCAAACTGCCATCCCCCCAGAGAATTGCCTTCTCTTTGGAGCTTCCCCACAACCCAGCTCTGGCACCCACAGGCATCCATCAATATCTGCCTGATGGGACACAGGCATGCCATCTCAAGTCATGCTTTTTCATTTCTACCAAATTTACTCAGTTTGATTCACATACAGAGATTTGCTTCTCTAGGATCACACGATAAAACAGTCACTCAAACTTTACTGCTGTGACCGACTTAGCCAGCACGCATGTCAGAGTCTGAAATGACATGCCAGCCTCACGCACTGTGCAGAATTCTCTTTGGGAAATTCTCCTCCTAATTAAAATTTAAAAATCATATACATATATTGATATATGTACATATGCATGATTTGTTTTATATATCTATGAGACTTGTTTTATGTATGTCATAAATGAGGAAAAAATTAAAATATTTGGATTAAAAAAATTATGACTCAACATGCCTCTATCCAACTGCAAAATTTATTGAACAGAGAGAATTTGAGAATTTTTGCAAAGTAGGTCAACTGTAGGATTCCTGAATTGGAGCACAATTGTTTGAATCTTTCTGTATGGATCATTAGCAAGCTGTCTGGGAAACAGAGGAGGTACTAAACAAAAAATGTGTTATAGGTTAGGTGACCATTTAGTTTAATGATCAAATTAAGAAATTTTAAGAGTGAAAGGAGACAGTGTTGATGACATTGGGACAACAGACATAACCTGGACTATTCCAGGGTTATGTTGTGTTCTGGATTAGTAAAAAGCTTGATTCTGACTTTATCGTTCCAATAAAAACAAAGATTTTCATACTTTTTAATCAATCGCTATGTCTAGCATTTTCAACTGTTATTGTCTTCATTTTATTTTTGATAACATACTTTTAGAATGTAGTTCAGCCTAATATAATTATCTGATTCATCCCAATAGTATTCACGGAAAGAAAAAAATATTACCAAAAACCAATCCCAATGTTGCAAAAGGTAGGGGTCCCAGGTCTCCTGCTCTGGTTCAGCCACCTTCCTGTGCCACCATGCTGCTGTCCCTAAGTCTTAGGGACTGCTAGCACGCTTTATCTCCTACCTAAATACATCTTAGCCTATGTCTGGATTTGTATTTTCAAAACATGTCAGCTCATCACACCTATTGCATTTTAAATGATATTTAAAATTGAGGTAAATAATTTAAAGAGAAAATATCAAGGGCTCAAAACGGCTATCTTTAAATATAATGCAATCAGGTAGGCATTTCTGCAATGTCTGGTGACATTAATGTGGTGATACTGAGTAACTGTTGACAGTAAGTCAGAAGATGTAGCAGAGGTCTTGCAAGAAAATTACTCCCAGGTGACAAAATACTGAAAATTCAATTATACTCTGTTTATTACAGGCTTGCATTAGCAACTATGTTCCTAATGAAGATCCTGATAATAAACAAATTAATGGAAACACAGGGGAATACTTTTAGAAATATTTTTTTACCTTATAACAGTATTCCATAATATTGATTTTTAAAGTGGTCCAAACGACAATGTAAACCTTGCTAAAAAATTCTTAACATAAATTATATGTACAAGACCATATGACATATTAAAGCACCCAAGATTATGAAAATAATTTTAATATATAAGGACGAGATGCAATAAATTTAATGTTCAAAATTTCAAGTGATACAAGTGCATAAATCATTTAGGCAAGAAAACCTAATGAATGCAAATAAGAAGGCCATAATAGGAGAGACAAAAATGGTCTGAATTCTAATTAAAACCGTATGTCGTGGAAGTCAAGGGATTCATCCTCCCTCTTACAAACACGGTGTTAAAAAGCATTCAGACCATGAAACTTTTTGTAAGATATTTTAACAAAAGGGCAGACTATTACAAACGTTTGCTTTCTCAACGAGAATAAAAAGGGTTTTCTGCATAGGGCTGAGTATTTCTAATGATCTTTCCCATTCTTTTCTTTTCTTTTTTTTTTTTTTTTAAATGATCTCTCATTTATTGTTAGTTATGATTCAGACATCCTGTTAAATATCCCAAGTACATTATTTTTTTTTAATTTTACACTTTGTTAATTTATTTATTTTTTAAAATTTATTGTTGGGGATTCTTTGAGGGTTTTTCCCATTATTTTCTAATGCTGCCTATAGTTCATTGAACACTTCATTCCTTCAGCTGCCGATAAAATGTAACTGGGCACCTGCTTCGGGCGTGCTGGCTCTATTGCTTGCTGCTCAATTGTCGACGAAAAAACCTAGTTCCTCTTTTCTAGGAAAGACAGATACACAGATAACTTCAAAATAGAATGGTAAATGCCAGATGCAACCGGAAGCACCAGGGAGCATAAACACTGTGGGAATTCAGAGGCGGTGCAGCTCAGTGCCCTTTGGGTTAAAAGGGAAACGGAAAGGAAGAGGTCCTTAAGCTGAGCCTTAAAAGACTGGAGGATTTTGATCAGCCGAAAGTAGTTAAAAGAGTATTGCAGATTGTCAGCATGGCACGATCAAAGGCAGAGAGGCACGCACGCACGTGATTATTCAATGCTGCGATGGCACATGATAAAGAAGAGTCCCCAGGAAAGGAAAGGAGGGTAAGATTAACAGGGGTTTAACAATGGGAAAGGGGCCAGGCTGCTGGCTCAGGCCTGTAATCCTCGCACTCCGGGAGGCCAAGGCAGGTGGATCACTGGAGATCAAAAGTTTGAGCCCAGCCTGAGCAAGAGAGAGACCCCAACCCTACCAAAAATAGAAAAACGCATTGTGGTGGGCGCCTGTGGCCCCAGCTACTTGGGAGGCTGAGGCAGGCAGGAGGATTATTTGAGTCCAAGAGTATTTTGTTTTGTACCTCCCTGTCACTATTTAAAAATTTCAACATATTATGGGGATGCAAATGATTTTGGTTACATGGATATGAGTCCAGGATGCTGAGGTTACAGTGGGCTATGACGGTATCACTGCACTCTGCTCCAGTGACAGAGTAAGACTTTGTCTCAAAAAAAAAACACCTTTTTTTAAGTTAAATTCATAAGTAACAGGAAAGATAAGCTGAGAGAATTTATGGCTTGCTAAGAAGATTGATTCAACTTCTGTCCTGCCTTTGCTGGTGAACAGGCATTTGTGCAGCTATGATCAAGAGCATTAGGAGAAAGGAATAAAGATATTTGGATGTAATGAAAAGACAAAAAGAAAAACAAAGATTTGAATTAAGTAATATATATATACTCCTTATATAGTGGGGACTAAAAGAAGTTTTGAAATAAATAAATATAGGAGAACCTCTGTAAGGTGACCATCCAAGGGACTGTAACAAACTGGTCAACATCTGGAGGTGGTCACCATGAGGAACTAGGCCCACTGCACTGGCACATGTGGTGTATGTCCAGGCTGCGAAAATTAAATCAATTAAAGGAGGTGGTCAGCTACGGGGGTTCCACTCTAGCTTGAATTTGATATAAGTATATGGCAATGGAAAGATTTCACGTAGGGAAGTGAAATTTTGGAAGTGATTTGGAAATGGTAAGTGGGAAGAGAAAATAGAAAGTTGAGCTGTCCATGGGCAAGTCATGCTGAGTACTGTGAAGAGAAATATATAATGCAAGTCATCATGTGACTTCACAATGTTTTAAGATTTTTATGGTGGTTTTTAAATTTAAAAACTTTAAAATTTTTTTCCATTCTGAAAGAGATAGTTTACAACCCATATTTGCAGCTACAGAAGGCAATATGATTTTAAGTAGCCAGGAAATCGAAAGGATAGCAAAGAGGTGTAAGAGGCCAAGGAACCAAGAGCAGAATTCAAAATCAAATATAATTCAGACTTCGTTGTGAAACACAAATGATTGTAGGGACTCCTTTACTAACAAAACACTTTGCTAAGGGGCTAAGCTTTAGTGGAAGAAGGGGACATGTATCTAAATGGTACATTTCCCAGAATAAGAAATTAGTGCAGAAATGTGAAGAGACAAAACCTTCAACAAAAGAGGCCCGAAACACACAGGTGAGTCTAATTCGCTACAATACCGTCTACCACCGAGCCTGCCAGGGTTCGTTTCTCAGCATTGTAGCCCCTGAAAAGTGAGGAATGATGCCTTGGTTGTGTTTGTTAAATGAATGAATAAAGGAAAA
This sequence comes from Loris lydekkerianus, assembly GCA_963574355.1. Classification (NCBI taxonomy): domain Eukaryota; kingdom Metazoa; phylum Chordata; class Mammalia; order Primates; family Lorisidae; genus Loris; species Loris lydekkerianus. The sequence continues at coordinate 11,220 of CAUYPK010125341.1, read as the reverse complement.
ACAAAGTTAGGAAAACTTGGATAATACTGTTTTTTTATAAAGTGGGGAAATGTGAAATAAAGTTCAACAAATGCTATATAACTGGAGAGAGAGACCCAAAAAGAGAGACATGGGAGACATTCTCTCAATAAGGAAGGTGTGATTCCCAAAGATCCCCAAATGACTCCAGCGAACTGACAAGAAGCTCAGGGATTCCAGGGAAAGGTTGATAAACTTGTCCAGGAAGATAGGGGTCCAATAAACACTTGCCAGCCAGGCCCCTCTCTAACCCAGCAGGGCCTTTCTGTCTTCATTTTGAAGAGGCAAAGAAAAATAAAACCTCTTCTCTAAGAAGCAGTGATGGCTACCGAAAACAAGAGATGTTACTGTCCTTCCCAGGGGGTCGAAGAGGTGACAGGTACACACCACTGCCAAGACACTCATATTGAAAAGTGATCTATTATCTTAACAACCAAAGAAGCAAGCAACCACAGCACCTGGTCTGTGCTGATGCTCCTTCGGAATGGGCTCCCTTTACCTTCAGCGTGGGATAGGTCACCACCTATTTACGTAAACTACAATCTGAGCTCTGTTAAAATGCACCCCAAATGCTGCTCATGTATTTCACCACTAGCTGTTTAATTGATCAATTACCAAATACCTATTTGCAAACAAAATACTCTTGGAAGAATATGTCTTCCAGGTGAACTCTGAAAGTAACAGAAACAATTATAATATACAGAAAATGTGCCCAAAATGTATACATATGTTAAGAAAGGGAAAAACTGTTTTAAAATTGTAGTCCTTTGTCACACGTTTGACTTCCATAATTACAAGAGATACAAGATACAATACACAGGATGACAAGTGTCATTGGTAGATAGTGATTGTTACAATTTTAATGCAATTTTTTCCTTTCTTAAAATGTGTACACATTTTTTCGGGACCCTCTGTATTTAAAGTATAAAAACAATTAGCAGTTACTAATAACAAAAACTGCACTGCCAAGTATTTTTTGTTAATTTGTAAAGATGTCAGGGTCTTACATGATATGGAAAATATGAAAACTATAGTTAAAAGAAATAAGACTACTGGTTTGTGTTTTCCACAACATAATGAGTCTGTTGACAGTATATATATTGCTGTTATTTATAATCCCAGAATGACAAGAAAATGTCACCAATTACTGGCTACAATGACAGAATATAATTTATTCTGCTGATTTATACCCTTTAGGAAAATAAAAGTAGGCTACTAACAGACAGCTACCACTCTATTCCCCAACAGCAGTTTTCTAACTCGAAGTATATTTGCAAAGGATAACAAGTTATTTTCGTTAATGAGAGTTTGCATAATTTACCTACATAACACCTTAAGTTGCAAACTAAAATAAGACATTATAAGGCCTATTTTTAAAACAGATATAAACTGAAATATCGTATTTGTAGAACAGCCTTTCATCAACTCACATATTGTGCTCCATTTTCAAATGAGATTTCTTTAAAGTGACATGGACTTTTAGAGTGTGGAAAATAGGATTTAAAAAGCTACAAAAGTAATTCCTTCAAATAGATGCTTATTTCTTATCCTGGCCTAATAAGAACTGCAGGTTGAAAGAACCACGCTTTGGAAACCTCGGTTACAGAGATTTTTAAAAGGGTGACGTGAGAGGGGAGATCCGATAAGGACAAGCTGACTAGGACCCTCACAGCCCCACACAGCTGTGCGCGGGGCGGGGGGAGGACTGGACGATGAGGGAGAGGACTTAGCAGAAATCCCTGAGCTAGTCATCTAGGGTGATACAAAAATAAGCATTTTATGGACAGCTCTAAAGAAATCCAAAGTTGAAATTACAAAGAAACCCGAGAAGCAGGAGGAAGGGAAGAGGAACAAGTAATGGATCTTTATTATTATTATTATTCTTTTTTTTTTTGCAGTTTTTGGCCAAGGCTGGGTTTGAACCACCACCTCCAGCATATGGGGCCAGCACCCTATTCCTTTGAGCCACAGGTGTTGCCCACAAGTAATGGATCTTTTTAATGGTTACAGAAACAGCACTGCAAGGCTGAGGTCAGAATTGAGTAAGAGTCATAACAAGGCCGGGTGGGGTGTCTCACGCCTGTAATCCCAACACTCTGGGAGGCGGAGGCAGGTGGATCCCTTGAGCTCAAGAGTTCCAGACCGGCCTGAGCAAGAACGAGACCCTGTCTGTACCAAAAAAATAGACAAACTAGCCGGGTGTGCAGGCAGCTGTACTCCCAGCTACTCAGGAGGCTGAGGCAAGAGGATCACTTGAGCCAGGGAGTTTGAGGTTGCTGTGAGCTATGACACTACAGCACTCTAGCCAGGGTGACAGAGTGAGACTCTGTCTCAAAAAAAAAAAGAAGTCATAACAGGCATAATGGGATTTAACCACTTGTGACATATTTGAGGGCAGTCACCACACCATTTAACATAGTACTGACACACAGCAGAGGCACTAAAAATAATGATGGACGCAAATGTGGTGCCACTATTATTAAAAAAGGCAAGAGACAGGGCAGCACCGTGGCTCAACAGAGCAGGCACCGGCCCCATATACTGGAGGTAGCGGGTTCAAACCCAGCGCTGGCCAAAAACTGCAAAAAAATAAAATAAAATAAAATAAAATAAAAAGGCAAGAGAGACGTTGAATACCTAAATCAAGAGTGCAGTTTAAAGTAAAAGAAAGTGTAGGTGTGTGAGGAATGGGGGAAAAAGGAGGGAGGAGAAGTTTTGAAGTCTTCGGAAACTAAGAAGACATGTTAAATTGAAAAAAAATGTGAATAATGAAAATGATAAGATCAAGGAGTGAATACTGGGTCTAATTAGTTTTGGGAAATGAAGGATAGCAATCTTTTTCCTCAACTACAAGGAGTATGACAGGAAGTTGAGGCCCAAAATTTTCCAAAATTTGGGAAGTTGAGGCCCAAGAACTTAGGACAAACAATAGGAAAACATTTAATTAAACACAATTCAGAACTATGCTATCGAGTTCAACTGTGTCCCTCCAGGCTTCCTTATAGAGAAGAGAACTGATATTTCACAAGATCCACGCCAGACTTAGGATTATTATAGTCAATTACCTGGCCAGTCCTTTACAACATAAAGCAGAAGTGATGTGCAGAGATCATCTCCCTTAGAAAGAAGCTGATAATGGCAGCAAAATAGTACACTGAACAAGATTGTGTTTCAAAAGTCTGTAGTATCGGGCGGCTCCGGCCCGGGCCAGCTAAAACAACGACAACTGCAACAACAACAACAACAACAAAATAGCAGAGCGTTGTGATGGGCACCTGTAGTCCCAGCTACTTGGGAGGCTGAGGCAAGAGAATCGCGTAAGCCCAAGAGTTGGAGGTTGCTGTGAGCTGTGACACCATAGCACTCTACTGAAGGCGACATAGTGAGACTCTGTCTCAAAAAAAGAAAGTCTGTAGTATCTTATGAAAGGCGCAGATAATAATACATAGGGATGTTTGGGGTAGAAATGATTCTCATATGGAAATGATGTATGACCATGGTTAAGCAAAACATGTTCCACACCAAATCTTTCTCCTTGAAAAGTAAAAGGATAAAAAATGAAAGCATGAAAAGGGAAGAGAGAATGTTTTATTTGTTAAAACTGCCCTGAGGGAGGGTTACTAGGGGGACCACACCTAGGGAGCACATTACAAGTACAAGTTGGATCTTTCAGGTGTGGAACACAAATGTCTTAACACTGTAATTGGGTAAATGATGTAAAGGCTATGTTAATTAGTAGGATGTAAGCACTCCAATTTGTATAAATAATCAACACACTGAATTCCATAATAGCATAAATGTATTCATGATCTATGTACAAATGACTTAATAAAAAAAATGGCCTGATTATCTTTTAAAGAAACTTGATTGAAATTATTTAGGTAGTATCTGTTATTTTCATTTTAATCTATTAAACATAGTACTTGCTTGCTAGGTACGGTAAGGTATTCACCAAAAAATTTCCTCCTGAATATTATTACTTAGCAAGTTCTCTTTCTTTCTTTTCTTTTTTTTTTCAAGACCAAGTCTCATTCTGTCATCCTGGTTAGAGTGCTGTGATATCATAGCTCACAGCATCCTCATACTCCTGTGCTCAACTGATCCCCCCTGTCTCATCCTCCTGAGTAGCTGAGACTTCAGGCACCCACTGCCTTGCCCAGCTAGTTTTTCCATTTTTAGTAGTTATGGGGGAGATGGAGTCTTGCTCTTGCTCAGGCTGGTCTTGAACTCCTGAGCTCAAGCAATCCACCTGCCTGGGGTTGCCAGGGTGTTGGGATTATAGGTATGAGCCACCAAACTCGACCACTTAGCAAGTTTTCTAAACTTACACAATAAAATGACATGTAATTCTTAATCTTTACTTAGATGAAACTCTTAGCACTGGAGCAAATTCATTTTAGCAATCTGAAATCACCAATGTAGATATAATGTTATTCAAAACAAAATGAAAAACAACAATACTTTATAGGCATCAGTGGGCATGGTATTAGTTCAAGGGTCATAGTTCCGGTTATTGTGAATGCGATACTTACTGTAAGAGACACACAGAAGCAAAGGAAACTTGGATTGTGCTTTATTAATGGGGGGAAAAAAAAAGACCTAACTTTTCTTGTCACTTTAAGTGGTTAATTCGATTTTTATGCTTCACGTGTTCACTTTGCTGGACCTATCCTGATACAGATGATTTTCTCCCCATGAGGGAAATCCTCAAGAGAAACTTTGCAAAATTAGCTTTGTAATCTTAAGCAAAACTAATACAATTTTAAAAAATTAGTAAGAAGGCACAGTTTGAAGAAACTTAGGCCCAAAGACACCAGGAAAAGTTGTCCAGAGTAAAACAATGAATTGATGATGGAACCAGATCTCTTAACTTGTAATTAAGTGCCCTTACCATGCTGCTTCCAAACTTTTCTTAATAATGTAGGATCACATCTTAAGCTAAGACATGGGGAAGAAATTGAGCTACAGGGAAGCTCGTGATGATACACTGGACACTTAAATTTAAAAATCTGTTTCTTCTTTTCGCTACTCTCTACTACTGTCTGGATACCAACAAATTCTATGCAAAAACAGGCAGCATGTTCTAGCAGGTTCTGGAACCAGACTTTGGCTTTACCTCTTGCCTTTGTCACTTAGTATCTGTGTGATCTTAGCAAGATAGATTCTCTAAGCCTTAGTTTGCTTTTTTCTGTAAAATATACATAATAACACTAATCTTAGAGGGTGATTGTTAAGATTAAAGGTAATAAATAAGTGCTCAATAAAGTCCAGATATCTAGCTCTGCTTTTATCTCTACCAACATCTCTGCCATACAGATTTTTACATAATGGTTTTATTAAAGAACAATAAAAGTGACATTCACATCTAAAATCCTTAGCAATTATCGTTGGAGAGATCACTGTTCCAAACATCTATTTTCAAAGTGCTTCTGTATAATAAGGACACTTGTTATGGGAAGTCAAGGATTTTGGAAAGAACACAAATTATTTCACAGGAAAGGATGTCTGAGTAGCAGAACCAGCATTGGTGGGAGGAAGAGGCTTTTTATGAAGAAAAATTCCTAATTAAAATAGGGTAAGAAATACATCTCATGGAAAAGGGTCAACCCAAGTTCTCACTCCTTTCTGATATTTCTTCAGGAAAAGGAGTCTTGCCTGCCAGCTGCCAGCCAAAAGTCAGACATTCAGGACAAACTACTTGAAATATGGGTGAAGCAATCAGGACTCAGGGGTGTGCATGAGAAGTATTTTTATCCTTGCAGGTACAAACATTCACCTCCAAATCACTTGTTTTTCATCAATTTTTATCCCTTTTAGAAATCATTTTGGGGGACAGACAGCTGAAGATAGGAGGTCGGACAGCTAAATTTGTGAACTCATCCTGGAAAAACTGCTTTACACCTCATTGCTCAATATCACTGTGGTCACCTTCTAAATTCCTAAAAGCTCTGGCACTGACGCCAGTGCCTAGTCCACCCTTAAAAACACTGTTCCATGAGTTCATGAAGTTAATTGTCAGGCCTCATATGATGACAGCTCTGATAGCCACTGCAGAAAAAGAGTTCCAAAATCTCTTTGAAGAATGAACTGGGCGCGGCATCAGTGCACAGCTTCCCCAGGGAAGGACCTCACAGGTGACTGCACTGATGCTCAGCCAGGAGGTACGCGGCACTTTTCTAGATGAGTTTGTGAGCTTAATTGTTTGACCTCATACAAAAAACACTTTACAGAAACCGTACAGCTCTTCTGGTCCCCTGCATAACCTCCTGATTTTGAGACAAAATAGTAAAATGAGCGACTCTACTAATGGTGAAATCCGGATGTTCACATGAAGACCCTTGAAGGTGCGAATGTTGGCAGTAAGAGCTAGGGGTTCCTCAGCCCGCCTTTACAGGATCTGGGGGTTCTCTGGCAAATGCTATGTCTTTGGCAAGCCATCCACACAACTCAGCAGTCACGATTTAAAATCTCCATAAGGACGGAGACTCACACGCTTCCCTATTCACCTGACAGCCTACTTCCTTGCACCATCCTGACTCAGATTCTTGGGTTCTCAGGAGGTTCCCGTGGAAACTATGTCAGTTGTAAAACCCTCATTGTGGCTGTGGTGAAGATAAAAGCAAAGTCAAGAGTACGGGAAATCTATTTTATGTTGCAATTGTTTTGACATTTGGCAGATAGTAACTAAAATGTACAGAGGTAAAATATTCTCCAACTCTGTTCCTCCATCACTGAGGCCTTACTCTAGTAGCCAATTAGTACCTCCTGGGGCGCTGGGGTGCAGGGGTAGCTGGTGTGCGGGAGTTACCTAGAGGATCATGACGCAGCATCTGGTGGGAACCGAGTGACCACTGAATACCCTGCTGACTCAGGAAACACAGGGAAACAACTTTTTTTCTCCTTTGAGTCTGAAGTAGTTCTTCATTGTTCACTCTCCAGCTTGTTCTCTAATAGAACCATTCTATTTTCCTTTAAAACCACATTTACTTTTGCTTTTGGAAAACATCACTGATACGCTGTGCACTATTTTGAAACTGCATTGTAAACTCTTCTGTACCATGACTTTATACAATTGTGCAGATGACAATCTATTTTACTATTTTTTTGTAACTTTTTTTTTCCTTTTCCTATTACAGCAACAATTTTTCAGCTTCTATACCCAAAAGCTTGGAGTCATCTTTGGCTCCTTCCCCTTTCTTCGGTCACCCTCTAAGCCCTGTCAACACCACTACAACTTGTTCCTTCCTCTTTACTCATGATGTGACACCTTGGTTCCTTACAGACTGTGGCTGGCTCAGCTTGCGAGAGTCCAATCATCATTCGTCATGTCTCACTTCTGCTTTAGGAAGCAGACTGGGCAGACACTCCCCCATTTCAGCGTGAGGCCTGTGGTTCTTTGTAAGTGGATTCCATTTAACTGCCCACTTTAACATCCCTGCTTGCCAGAATGCTTCCTCTAGGTTGGGAGGCCTCCTGACGATGCCTCCAATCACTTCCCTGACGATGTTTCCAAACACTTCCTCAAGATGCTTTGCTCTTTTGTATGCTTAAACATATTGTGTCATCTTCCAAAAATCCTGCTCAAACTTATCAATTCTATAAAGGCTTTCCTTTTCTTAATTCTTATTGCGTTTCTCATCTCAACATTCAGGTTAACAGTCCATACATTTTATCTAGTTGCTTTGTTTTCTAATTGTCTCCTTGTAAAGTCCTGTAAGCATGGCACAAAAGGATGTATTTTATTCCTTAAAAAATCTCTAAAAATATTTAATATAAGGATGTTCGCAAAATATGTGCTAAATATACCCTGACTTTTCAAGATTAATGCTTAGTTTTTAATGAGAAATAGATCTTGACAACTCCTTCTGACATTATATATAACTTCCATAAGCTTATTTAAGTGTATTTTTCTGCTACTACATTTTTTTTTTTTTTTACAATGCCTAAAGGTTACATATTACACTGATAGTGACTAATGTGCTTTTTTTTGAGACAAGAGTCTTACTCTGTCACCCTGAGTAGAGTGCGAGGGCGTCAACCTCAAACAACCTAAAACTCTTAGGCTCAAGTGATATTCTTGCCTTAGCTTCCCAAATAGCTGGGACAACAGGCACCTGCCACCACATACAGGTAGATTTTTTTCTTTTTTCTATTTTTAGTAGAGACCAGTCTCAATAATGCCTAGGCTGGTCTCCAACTCCTAAGCTCAAGCAATCCACCCACCCGGCCTACCAGAGTGCTGGGATTACAGACGTGAGCCACAGTACCTGTGGCTAATTGCATATTCTTGATAATATTCATTTTTAGTTAACATCTTAAATTTATCAGAAACTACCACACCAGAATTTAGTATCTAAAACCACTCTTTCTACATGATATCTCACAAATATCTACCCCACTTCTTTGCAAAGATGCAAAAGCACACATTTCTATCCACATCACATTCTACCTCAAAAAACTGAGATTAATTACATGTAAAAAAAGAAATATAGAAAGAGGAAGAAAATATAAACGAGTATTTCCTCTAGGGTAACGTCAACATGTCTAAGCACAAAAGAAGCCACAAGCAAATAATATCATCGATGTCATGGTATTTTAAACTTTCTAATAAATACTTTATATCCCACGGTATGAAATCAATCATCTAATGATGCTTTCCCAGGACACACTCCACTACTAAGCTATGCCTGTTTCTTTATGTATATCCTGTATCTTTTCCAACAAGTTGTGGATTGATAGAAAGTCACCCACCTCTCAGTGCTATCATCACCTGCTTTAAATTTTTTTTTTGTTTAATGAAGATACAGAAAGTTTCTGTAAATGAATTAGTTACTCTGTGTAGAGGAATGGACTCCATGCTTGCAAAGGACAGTTACTGATTTATCACATTAAAAGGAAACGCTGAGAACAGGACAGTCTCCTGGCAAGCCTAGAGACGTTTTGTGACTTGGGGACAATCCCCCAAGTAACTCAGTGTTCCAGAATGAGATAAGATCGGCCACTCACTAGTAAGCATGTGATAAACATGGATGCTTAGTACTTCTTCATGAGGGTTGTGGGGAAAGAGCACGTGGCAATCCTTACGCATGCAGCCCTTGTGTGTAATTACCTTAACTCTCCACACCTGTTGTGTATAACCTTAATAAATAGCTGCTGTGAAGGGGGCTCGGGGCTACCCTGCAACTAAGGTTAGCCAGCCTCCCGTAAGCTTGTACTTCTAATCCGTGTCACGCCTGGTTCCTTCCTGCGGCAACCGAGACCAGTGCCATAGGGGTCGCGACAACTCGAAACTAGAGTAAATAAACATTTTCTCAGCACCTAGATTCTCCAGGGAAAAGTGTGAACCTGTTGCAGCAACGCGGTATCCTGCAGGACTTGGGGACCATACATGTGCAGCACGGCCCAGGCCATTCGCACCTGCAGTTTCCATCTCTGCCCTTTTTACTCCTGAGGAACTTACACATGTGTCTCTGAGCAGAAGGCCCACATGGAAAGACATGTTTGTACACAAGAGGTTCTCTTGCAACTAAACCTGTCTCATCAGAGCCACATGTTTATAAGAGAAAAAAAAGTAGAGTCACGGTCCTGTTGTCCCTGAACTCCACCTCGCCCTTCAGTTTGTTTTCCTTACGTCTCGATGACTATTTCTTCACAGACCCCAACAGAATCAGGGACAGAGGCAAGAAGTGACAAGTCACAAAAGACATGAAATGGCACGCACATGTATGAAAACAGAATCAACCCATTTATCAAGCTAACATAAATTACAACCAGGATAAGCCTGTGTGTTTCAGCTATCAAACTGCCAAAAATTTAAAACATAGCAACACTCTCTGTCCCCAGCTCCTGGAAAAAAGGCACTTTTTTATACTGTTGGTGGGAGAATAAATTGATATAAGCTTTTTTTGCAGGGCGTTTTCACAGGGTATATCAAAAGCCTTAGATCATACATATCCTTCAGCTCTGAAATTCCACTTTCAAGAATTTATCCTTAGGTAATGAAAGAATTAGGGGCAAAGATTTGGCCACTGAGATAGTTATTATAGAACAATTTATAATAGTGAAAATTCAAACAACCTGGATGTCCAAAAACAGTGTATATATTAAATCGATAAATTGATAATTGATAAATTACAGCATTAAAAAGGTATCATGTTGCAGAAAAACATCTAACAACACGAGGAAACTCAGGTCAAAAGAGAAATCGCAATTTTTAATTAAGGTAATACACACATTCAGATTAGGAATAAAAGTATATAAATACCAAAAAGGAAACTAGTTATTAGGTCATTTCAAAAGTTTTGTCCGTTTTTATGAGTCTACTTTAAACTGTAATATCTCAGTGAATATTTATTCAATTTAATCGAAATTAAGCGCCATTTGAATCAGTGCACTTTTGCCAGCGTAACACAAGTTGATTAATTCCATCGGCAAAAAAATTGGGCGCTCGGCATTCGATGAAGTCAACGAAGGCCGTTTTTGCTAGGTCCTGATTGGCAAAGGTTCTACCGGTGAGAAAGTTATCGAAGTGCTTGAAAAGATGGTAGTCGGATGGCAAGAGGTCTGGGGAGTATGGTGGGTGGGGCAGAACTTCGAGGCTCAATTCCTTTAATTTTCAGACAGTGATTTGTGAGACATGCGGCTGGGCGTTGTCGTGGAGCAGGGTCAGACCTCTTCTGTTGACCAGTGCTGGCTGCTGCTGACGCAATTTTCAGTACATTTTGTCGATTTCCTCACAATAGGACTCTGCTGTGATGGTTTGGCCAGGTTGCAGAAAGTTATAGTGAATCACACCAGCCGCTGACCACCATACATTAACCATGATCTTTTTTTGGTAGAGTTTCGCCTTTGGGAAGTGCCTGGGTGGCTCACTGGTGTCCAACCACTGTCCTGAACATTTCCTATTGTCATAGAGAATCCACTTTTCATCACACGTGATGATCCGATCCAAAAAAGGATCATTTTGGTTGCGCAAAAGCAATGAAGAACAAACCTCGAAACGTGACAAATTCTGCCGATCATTTAAATCGTGGGGCACCCACTTTTCGAGCTTTTTGACCTTTCCAATACGTTTTAAACCATCAAAAACCACATGGGAGCTGACACCCCGTTCTTCTGCCATCCCACGCACTGTTTGTGATAGGTCAGTCTCCACCAGGGTCCTCAAATCCTTGTCCTGGATTACTCTAGATTGACCACTTC